>JAJOOS010011514.1:0-40421 GCA_029582725.1 Solanum chiquidenum | reverse complement strand
AACTTTGCTACGAACTATTATGTTTCGTCACCAAAAGTATCTGCCTTGTATATTTAAGCACGAAAAATAATTTTTGTCACTAAAAGTGAACAATTAATAACGAATTTTATGTCGTAGCTAATAATTTCGTAGCTATATATCATATTTGATGTAGTGCTATGAATATGTGAGGTGTTAATCTAGGTTGAAATTTGTCCATGTGAGACTTTGGAAAGGTGGGATAACAAAGACAACCAAAGGTTCTCATGGGAGTAAGTTGGTTTAGTTTTATACAACAATTCATATGGACATTTCCCCTTCATGTGTGAAGTAGGTAGTCTGTTAATAATATATGTGGCACACAAAATGTATTCCCGCTAGTACTTTAGTGGTAATTTGGATTGGAAAAGAAGAGCCCTGGCAGTTTCTAGCAAGTATTTGTGTTTTCTTTCCACCACCCATTTTGTTGTAGTGTGTAGGGACAAGTTCTTTCATGAATGATTCCCTTAGACTTAAGAAAAGTTGAGGTTTCTGAATTTACAAATTCAAGTCCATTATCAGTTCTTATAGTTTGGACGGAGACATTGAATTGGTTTTCAATGATGGACATGAAGTTTTTGATGAGTTCCAAGGTGTTACTTTTACATGTCAATAATTGAGTGCATGTACACCTACTATAGTCATCAACAAGGGTAATGAAATATCTATAGTTGTCATGTGTCATCATGTGGTAGGGACCCCAAAGATCTATATGCAACAATTGAAATGGTCTGGTAGATGTGTTGGTTCTGTATGGAAAGGGTAGTCTTTCTTTTCTTGCCATTGGACAAATGGTACAAAGAAAAGGTTGCTTAGTGGAAAATTTCTCAGGTATGGATTTGATTTCCCTCATCTTCACAAAAGGTACATGTCCAAGCCTATTGTGCCACAATACATTTACATCATTGCAAGAATGAGTCATAAAAGAAGCAGAATTCTGAGAATTTTTATTGAATGAAGTACAATGTTGTACAAAAGATGCAAGAAAAGGAACAACTTTAACAGGTGGTGTACTGTTCTTACATGAGAAAATAGGAAAGGAAACAGACTTAACAAACTCAGAAGTAGTTGACATGTTTTTAGCTGCGGAAGCAGTTGATGCAACACATTTAGCATCAAGATGATTAGGCTTCATCTAACACTTAGTGCAGAGAAAATAGAGTCCAGCTTTGGCTTCACCAATCACCAGAGGCCTCTTTAGTGAAGAGGCCTATAAAATGTATGAGGATTTAGTGAAGTAAAAAATGCTCTCAGGTATAGACTCTGAAAGGCAATGAATGGAAAAAAGATTATACTTAAAAGAAGGCACATACAATAATTCATGTAGAATAATATGTGATGCAAGTACTACACTACCAGTTTGCACAACTTTCACTCTATAACCATTTGGTAAGGTAATCAATAAGGGGTAAGGAAGGTAGGTAATGTTTGTAAGCAGTGTTTTATCAGAGGTCATATGGTTAGAGGCTCCTTAGTCTAGGATCCAAAAGTATGAATTTTTGTGAGGACACCTGCAAGACAATTTGCCAAAATCAACTGAGGAAGAACAAACTATCATACCTGCAAAGTTCACACTGCCATTGGGAAAGTCCATGGGATTTTTAGTATCTCCATGTTTCTGAACTTGAAGTTGTTGTAATAACTCCAGAAATTGGGCATATTGCTCTCTTGTTACCTGAGGACCTGTGTCATTGGGAGTTACCCTATGTTCCTCATCTCCTGGTGACATTGCATTGCCATGGACATCAGCAACAAGGCCTTTACCTTTATTAAACCTGGGATTCTGGTTGCCATTTCTGTATCCATTTTGATTAGTGGTGTTGGAATTATATGCCTGTAGGTACCCATGCAATTTGTAGCATTTTTCCTTGGTGTGTTCTGGTTTTTTACAGTAATCACAAATCATACGAGGCTTATTCCCAATGTAGGAACTGGTTTGGGAATAGTTGGTCCTGAAGTTGTTATTTTCTGCTGAAGAGTAATTTGGCCTCGAAGATCTAAAAGTGCTTGCACCAGCTGGACTATTGAAGGCAATAGACTCCATGACTTTCTTCCCTGAACTGCGTGCATTGAGAGATGCAAATTTCATAAACGACTGGTTGCTTGGCTTAATTTCTCTCTGTTTCTCATCTTGTACTAGCAAAGAAAAGGTTTGTGCTAGGGAAGGCAATGGATTCATCATGAGAATATTACCTCGAACCACAATGTAGACTTCATTTAAACCCATAAGGAACTGTATCAGTCTCCTATCTTGTTCGACTTTGAACATACTTTCCTTCTCTCCACAGATGCAATTACAACTACATTGAGTCTTAACATGCAATGTACTCAATTCTTCCCATAGCCTCATCATTCTAGTATAGTAAGTGGTGATATCTAATGTACCTTGTGATAACTCATTGATTTCTCGTTGAACTTGATACAACTTAGCACCATTCGTTTGATCATATCGATCGTCCAATTCCTTCCATAATTCGAATGAGTTGGAAACATACTCCACACTGTCTGTGATTTCCCTAGCTAGAGAGTTGAGAATCCAGGAAGTAACCATATCATCACATCTCATCCATTGGAGAAAGAGTGATGTTCCTGGATCGGGCTGTTTGCAATCTCCATTGATAAAGCCCATCTTATTTTTCACTGACAAAACTCAAAGAACACCTTATTTGTAGGACCTATAACTGACTCCATCAAAGGGAACTTGTACCAGCGAAGCACCTAGATTATCTAAAGGATGCATGTACAGAGGAGAGCTAATGTCGATACTACCAACACTGTTGTTGGTTACAGAATGCTCAGTTGATTAAGATCCACTTTCAATCGCCATTACAACACAATTCAATAGAAATCAAAATACACAGAGTAAAATTTGAACTCGATCTAAGATGCAGCAACAAATCAGTAAAAGAAAAAGTAGAAAAATTGATCCAAAATTTGATCAATTGGGGACCAAATCTGGAACGTGAACCAGTAAAAAAATGCAATATATGATGAACGTGAGGATCTAAGACGATGCACAGAAGTAATCGCTGAATTGAAATACCTCGTGCTCTGATACCATGTCAATAATACTGTACAACCATGGCTAAGCACCATCCATAGATGCAATACGTGAGAGAAAGAGACTGGAGAAGAAGAGAGCAATTTGGGGAAAATCTCTTAACTAATTTTCATTATGAGAAGAGTGTATATTTATACAGTGAAGGAACAGTAAATCTAACTAACAATTGAACTGACATATTAACAGAACACTAACAATATACTAACTACCTTGACTAATTAATCTGACAAGACTAACTAACTAACTAATTAGACTAGTACATAATTAGCTGAATCACAATATCACAATATTTTGAAACTTTTAAATTTTAGATAGAACTTATATTCATAAGTTACATATACCGATAAAATAATCTAATGATATTGTGACTAAATGTCTGTCTCAATTTCACACTATTATGAGCAGCCATGCTTTTCAAATTTTTGTACTTAAAGAGAAACTAAATGTCTTATAACACACTGCGAGTCACATTTATTTACTGCATTCTTACTATTATATTTACTGCATTCTTACTATTATATTTACTTATCATTAAGAGGATTTCTCTTATATGTACAATGGATATAAATAACATACATCTGAATCCGTAGAATAAATGTGCAGGTACATATTTATACAATCTTTAATAATTTAACGACTTTGTGATTTATTTGTGTAATGTTTAACGATTTAACAACTTTATTATTTATCACTTTTAATTTTGCTTCCCTGTTGAAAACGTCCTTTTGAATTTCTTAGCAAACAATTTACAGTTCGACTTGCTTTGCAATAATGTAAAATCAAATGCATGAAAAATAATTTTGAATGTTGGACTATATTATATATTTTCATATGGCCAACTATAGGTAGAACTTAAGAGAGATTTTCATGTCAGCAACCAAAGTATTGATTATAACATAACAATTCAAATGAATGAAAGGAATATAACCCGCAATATAGTCTATAAAGAAGTATTAGGTGAGAAAAGTTTCATTACATATATACTTATAAAAAAAATGGAAAAAGGACATATTTGTCCCTGTACTCTTAGAAAAGAGTTATATTTACCCTTCATTATATTCTTTTGATATTATTTTACCTTCCATCCATCTTTAGGTACATATTTTTCTTTGAACCATTAAATTTCATATTCCCACTTTTAATATCATATGTGGCGCCTACATAATATGCCTACATGGATATATATTATTTTTTCCATTAAATTTTTTCTCCTAATTTAACTATCATGCTCATTCAATTTAACTCATAAACTAGATCCTAATACTTATTTTATTGTGCATGTTGCGACTTTGATATCCATAATCAAGCAATGTGTCCTTTTGCTCAAATTTGTGTCCTTCCCCATCACCATCATCATGAACTTGAGGAAGAGTAAAACAGAGGAGCAACACAATCAAGTAAAAAACTAATGCATTTTTGTCATTCTAATGCCTTATAAAGTACAGGAAACAAATGAAATAATATGTTCAGATAGTGAGGATAAAATCTGTGACATTGCTTATAAATACTCAAAATCCAAATGTGTTCACTTCACAAATCACGTTTTGAATTACCAAGAAAAATACAACATAATTTTCATCCTAATCACCTCTCACTTTTTACCCTACTTTAGCCGAACGAGACTCGATCAACAGATGAAGAAGCAAACTTAAATCTCGATGATGATTTTTCATGGATGAAGAAGCCCGAGCTCTCTCTCTCGTCTTTCTCAGTTAAAGAATGTGAAAGTGATAATAAAATAAGTATTAGGAGTTGGGTTTTTTGGGTTAAATGGGTGAGTATAATATTGGATTGGGTATACTAATTAAATTAGGAGAAAATTTTAAATGAAAAAAAAATACATCCATGTAGGCATGCCACATAAGCGCCACATATGATACTAAAAGTGAGATCATGAGTCTTAACGGTTCAAGGATGAATATGTACCTAAAGTTAGATGGGAGGGACAGATATATTAAAAAAGTTTGACGAAAGACAAATATAACCCTTTTCTATTAGTACAGAGGAAAATATGACCCTTTTTCGATAGAAAAATATACACAATTTACGATACGAACTAAATTAAGAAAGTTCATTTGTACAACTATAGACCTATGGAATTACCACAACAACGATAGACATGTCAAGATACATAGTGGTGGATCTAGAAATTTCACGAATGGTGTCCAAGAATCACCTAGGTAAAAAAATAATTTGACGATTGGTGCACTAAAAATTTGTAAATCAAACTATGAAAAATTAATACTAAAAATATTAAAATCAAACTACATAAAATTTAGATTGAATGTTCATATTTATTTAATAGGAAGTGAACCAATAAAAAAAAGGAGAAAGAGAAGATTCAGTTTATAATGAAATCACTTTTATACTTCAACATTTCATCAAACTTTGGTGAATTAACAACGAGGTATGAAAAATAAAGAGTAAAATTAAACGAGTTTTTTTAAAAGAAATTCTATATAGAGCCTTTTTCACTTTTAGTAGCTTTATAGAAAAAAATAGGATTTCCTTATTAACTTTAAATTAAATAATTACTTTTAAATTTTATTTAAAATTTCAGTGAAAAGAAAAAAAATGATCAAAATTTAATGGCTACTATACTTTAATTTTTTTCTTAAATTTTTAAGTTGTAGGTCTCTAATTAAAGATTATTTTAACAGATAATAGGAGTTTTGAATTATTGAAAAACTAACAGATTTAATACCTATGATTAGGTCTCTAATTCAAGATTTTAAAGAGATAATATTAGTTTTGAATTATTAAAAAATAACTTATTTATCAACTATAATTTAGAAATTAATTAGGAGCCTTTTGAAAATGTAAAAAGAAATGCAACAACTGGGATTCGAACCTATGTGCGCATGCCAGTCCTTAACACGTTAGCTTTAGCTTTGCTAAAGAAATCGTCGGACTGAGAAATTTTTGACGTAATTTTACTTATTTAACCATTCAAAGTATGATTCTACTTATATATACGATGTAATTTTTGACTGTAACACCTCGCTATTTGAAAGAACTAGAAAAAAACTAGAATTAGAAAGAGTCATTTTTTTAAAGAATGAAAAATCTGGAAAATTGGTTAAGTTATGTTAAGTTTGAGTTTTTGGTCAATTTGAAACGACTATAACTCCTAGCTCAAGATGAGTTAAGTGTGCTACCAGATACCGTAGGAAAGTTCTTTGAATTATCTTTCCAACGCCGCCAAGTTTGCTCAACTCCGAATTTGTATGAGTGAGATATGTCCATTTGAAGTTGGGTTGTTCAGATAAGGTAAGTCAAAACCGAAAGCATGTGTGATTGATTTCAAGGGGAATTAGGATGATCACCTACCTCTCATTGAGTTCGCTTATAATAATAGTTACCACTCTAGCATCCAGATGGCTCCATATGAAGCTCTTTATGGGAGAAGATGCAGATCTATTATTGGATGGTTTGAAGTTGGTGAAACTGGATTGATAGGACCAGACTTAGTTCATCAAGCCATGGAGAAGGTTAAAGTTATTCAAGAAGGGTTGAAAACAGCGCAGAGTAGTCAGAAATCCTACATTGATTATTAGGAGAAGGGAGTTAGAGTTTGAAGTAGATGATTGGGTATACTTGAAAGTTTCACCCATGAAGGGTGTTATGAGATTTGGTAAGAAGGGGAAGCATAGTCCCCGATATATTGGCCCTTACAGAATATCCAAAAGAGTTGGTAATGTAACTTATGAGTTAGAGCTACCCCAAGAGTTGTCAGCGGTTCATCCGGTATTTCATGTTTCCATGTTGAAGAAGTGCATGTGAGATCCTTCACTTATCATACCTACTGAAGATATTGGCATCAAGGATAGTTTGTCTTATGAGGAGATCCATGTTCACATTCTAGATCGTCAGGTTCGCAAGTTGAGGACCAAGGAAGTAGCATCAGTAAAGGTTCTTTGGAGAAACCAGTTTGTTGAGGAAGTTACTTGGGAAGCTGAGGAGGATATGAAGAAGTGATATTCATATCTCTTTGAGCTCGGAGAAATTCCAGATCAAGGTACTAATTCTCTTCTTAGTACTCTTTAATTGATATGGTTAATGTGTTAGATTTGCTTGTTGGATGTTTGAACTGAATATATGATGTGACGCTCTTAGCCTACTTAGAGTAATCTCATTCGAGGACGAATGTTCCCAAGAGGGAGATATTGTAACACCTCGTTATTTGAAAGAACTAGAAAGAGCTAGAATTAGAAAGAGTCATTTTTGGAAAGAATGAAAAATCTGGAAAAATTAGTTAAGTTATGTTAAGTTTTAGTTTTGGGTAAACTTCAAACGACCATAACTCCTAGCTCTTTGAATTATCTTTCCAACGCCGCCGCGTTGCTCAACTCCGAGTTCGTATGAGGGAGATATGTTCATTTGAAGTTGGGCTGTCTAAATAAGGAAAGTCAAAATCAGATTTTAGAAGGGTATTTTGGCCTTTTCCATATCCAATTAATAATTATTTTTTTGGTAATTAATATGGGGTCTAAACTGATTTAGTTCAGTTTACGTTTCATCAAAAAGAGTTAGGGTTTTGAAAGAAGAGAAAAGAAGAGGAGAAAAGAAGAAGAAAAGTTCAAGATTCGTCAAGTTCTTGCAATTTTGGTTGTAGATTTCGCCAAAGATTAAATCCTTCGAGGTATGTGAGATCACATAGCGTTGGATTAGTTCACCCATGCGCCAATCATAATTCAATTCAGCGTAATTGTGTTCTTGAAAGAAAATATTATGAGTTCTTGATGAAATTTATTCAAGTACTTGTGGGTTGTTGTTGTTGAAGTTGTTGAGATGTTTCTTGATTTTATTCATGAAATTAGGTGTGTTTTTTAGTAGATTCCTACATATATTGGTGTTATAGTCGAATCTAAGTGTTTGGGGAAAGAACCAATCAAATCTAGATGGTTTACAGTTGAAAAACGAGCAAGAAATTTCGTCAAAAATCTAGGGAGGGGGCAGGGGCGCCGCGCTTCTCAGAGCGCCCCAAAGGGGTTCCTGAAATTTGGCCTCTGGGGCGCCGCGCCAGCGAGAGCGCCCCAAGCCAGTGTCTGAAGTTTCAAGGTTGACGCCCCGCGCCTCTCAGAGCGCTAGGGTCGCCAAGCCTTCTACCTTTTCCCACTTTTTTCCGTTTGAGTTCCCTAGCAACATACCTAAGTTTCCTAGCTGATTTCTACACTCTAAGGTACGTCTAAATATCATGAAATCATCCATAAACATTAGCTCATGAGCCTTGAATCCATAATTCAATTCAAGGAAAGTTAAGAGTCAAGTCAGGAGAAGTTCATAGAGTTTTCTAAAAGTCTTTTACAAATGTTTTAACTTTGTTTTAAGGCTTGAGTTTGAGTTGAGTAAAGAGTAAGAGTAAAGTTTCATTTCTTCAAAATATTATACAGGAACTAAGTATTCCCAAGAGTTTAAATGTTTTCATATTTAAATAAGAAAGGAAACACCGATTTCCAAGAGAGCCTTTGGGCTAGTTTTTGAGTAATTATCTCAAACCACATAAATAGTTTTTATTATTAAAACATATGAGCTGAGTATATTTTGGGAGTAGTATTGAGCACCGATATGGGGACGAATTCATAATAACTCAAGTCTTCATAAACCATGTAGCCATCGTGGGTAAGAAAGGGTCATACTTTTTAGATGATTCCTTAATGTTTGTTAGCATAGACTAGTGGATCCACTTAGTTGAGGCGTTCTATATCACGACAAGGTATATGACAGTTCTAGCAGTGTGGGTGAGACGTTGTATCATCACTTTAGCTTATAGTGATGGTTGTTGGTTAGAGAAACTACCACAATATAATATTACTTTATATGTAAAATGAGTTGTTGTATTTCTTTAAACATTGAGTTGTCACCTACTATTTTAAATGCTTTGGATAAACTGCACCTTTATTGTTGTTTTACTTTGCATTTGAGTTGAGTATCCATGAGTTAAGTAAAGCTAAGGTAAGTGTTCTTTTCAGATTCCTTTCAAGTTTATGTCATGTTTAGTTTTCCCCTCGCATGCTCGTATATTCAATGTTCTAATGCCTTTTCGCCTGCATCTTTTAATGATGTAGATACAGTTAACTAGGATCAGCATCCAACGCCTCGTTGATCCAGTTGAGCATTCAGAGTTAGTTGGTGAGCCTCCTTGCTTCCGGAGGATTCCCTTTTTATTGCTTTGTTAGTCAGTTGTAGGATGATCGGGGGTCTTGTCCCGACTTCCCTCTTAGTATTTAGAGGCTTCATAGATAGTTAGATATGAGTCATTTAGTCTTGTATTTAAGATGTTTTGCTATAAGACTTGTGTTGCCATCTTGTCTAGTTTGAATGTTTCTTTTAAGACATTCTAAGTTATTTCATAAGTTCCTTATTTGAGACTATTACTTGTGTTTAAGTCTTCCGCTGAGTAAGTAAGTCAGGCCAAGGGTTTGCTTAGGGCTAGCAATAGTTCTCGAGTGCCAGTCCCACCCAGGGTGTAGGCTCGGGGCGTGATAAGTTTGGTATCAGAGCACAGAGTTCAAGAGTCATAGGGAGCTATGAAGTCGTGTCTGTAGAGTCCTAGTTTATCGGTGTAAAGTGCGCCACATCTATAACTAGGAGGCTGCAACATTTAGGAAATTCCTTCACTTCTTTCATACTTATTTCGTGCAATAAAGTTCATCTCTATAAAGTTTCTTTCTAACTCATATTTGTGCGTGTCTTTCAGTTAATCATGCCTCTACGAAGAGGTGTCTGAGGTCGTCCTGCTAGAAGGAATGTTGAGGAGCAAGGGGTACCTAATGCACCTAAAGTGCAACCCCACGGAGAGGGCACGAATGCTGAATTTTGGGAAGCAATCCGAATGCTAAGTCAAGTTATGACTAACCAGGTTAGGCAACAAAGAGGGGCTCGATAGTAAGAGGCGGATACTTTGAGGATCCGCGAGTTATTGAGAATGAATCCTCCAAGCTTAACTGGTTCAAGCACTACTGAGGATCCGGAAAATTTCATTGAGGAACTGCAAAAGGTGTTTGAGGTTATGCACGTTGCTGATGTTGAGCGAGTGGAACTAGCTGCATATCAACTGAAGAGTGTTGCTAGGACTTGGTTTGACTAGTGGAAGAAGATTAGGGTAGATGATGTACCCGTTTTGAGTTGGGCTGTGTTCGAGAGTGCTTTTTTGGGGCATTTATTTCCCCGGGAACTGAGAGAAGCCAAGGTATGGGAATTCCTTACCCTTAAGCATGATTCACTAAGTGTTCATGAGTATAGTTTGAAGTTCACCCAACTTTCCCGATATGCTCCGGAGATGGTTACGGATATGAGGAGTAGGATGAGTCTATTTTTTGTTGGCTTGTCTCATCTGTCAAGCAAAGAGGGCAAGGCAGCTATGCTGATTGGGGACATGAATATAGCAAGGTTGATGGTTTATGTGCAACAGGTTGAGGAGGAGAATATGAGGGGTAGGAAGGAACTCAGAAACAAGAAAGCTAAGACAGGGAATGAGTTCGGGCAGCAAAGGAATAATGTGAACCGTTCTTCTTTCCATCAAAAGCAAAAGGGACCTGCTCCATCATTTGCTAGTGCACCTGCACCCAGAAACAAAGGTGAGTATAATGGTTAGAATTCGCAGAACTTCATAGCTAGATCAACACAGTCTCATGGTAGTGTGGCACAAGGAGGTAACAGGGCTCCTGCATGTGCTAAGTGTGGTAGGAACCACCCAGGTAAGTGTCGCGATGGCTCCATAGGTTGTTTCAAGTTTTGAAAAGAGAGTCACTTCATGAAAGAGTGCCCTAAGAACTGACAAGGTAATGGGAATCAGGGCAATAGAGCCCAGTCTTCTTCAGTTGCTCCACCAGACAGAGCTGCATCTAGAGGAGCTACTTCAGGTACAGGCGGAGGAGGAAACCGTATTTATGCCACCAGTCGCCAAGAGCAAGAGAATTCTCCAGATGTTGTCATTGGTATGCTCAAAGTCTTTACTCTTAATGTGTATGCTTTGCTAGACCCAGGAGAGAGTTTATATTTTGTGACCCCATATGTTGCAATGAAATTTGATGTTCTTCCTGAGAAACTTTGTGATCCCTTCTGTGTTTCTACACCTATTGGGGAGTCTATTCTTGTTGAGCGAGTCTATCGTGATTGTACCATTTCCGTCAATCACAAGAGCACCATGGCTAATTTAGTTGAGTTAGACATGGTAGATTTTGACGTCATTCTTGGTATAGACTGGCTTCATGCCTGTTATGCCTCCATTGATTGTAGAACTCGAGTTGTTAAGTTCTAATTTCCTAATGAGCCAGTCTTTGAGTGGAAGAGTAGTTCAGCAGTGCCTAAGGGTCATTTTATTTCGTACCTTAAGGCGAGAAAGTTAGTTTCCAAGGATTGTGTCTATCACTTAGTCTGAGTTAATGACTCTAGTGTTGTGACACCTCCTATCGAGTCAGTTCCAGTTGTGAGTGAGTTTCCAGAAGTCTTTCCTGATGATCTACCGAAGTCCCTCCTGAGAGAGAGATAGACTTCGGTATAGATATTCTTCCTAATACTCATCTAATATCTATTCCGCCATATAGAATGGCTCCAACAGAGTTGAAAGAACTAAAAGAAAAGTTGAAAGATCTCCTTAATAAGGGATTTATTTGACCAATTGTCTCACCTTAGGGCACTCCGATCTTATTTGTGAGGAAGAAGGATAGTTCCCTTAGGATGTGTGTAGATTACCATCAGTTGAACAAGGTTACCATCAAGAATAAGTATCCTCTTCCGAGAATTGATGATCTTTTCGATCAGCTTCAGGGTGCCACATGTTTATCTAAGATAGACCTCAGATCAGGCTACCATCAGTTAAGAGTAAGGGAATGTGACATTCCAAAGACAGCTTTGAAGACCCATTATGGTCATTATGAGTTTCTGGTCATGTCGTTCGGTTTAACTACTGCGCCTGTAGCGTTCATGAACCTTATGAATAGAGTGTTCAAGCCTTATTTAGATATGTTTATTATCGTATTCACTGATGATATACTAATCTATTCGAGAAATGAAGAAGATCATGCTAGTCATCTTATAATAGTTCTCCAAACTCTAAAGGATAGGGAGTTATATGCTAAGTTCTCTAAATTTGAGTTTTGGCTTGAGTATGTGGCATTCTTGGGTCACATTATTTTCGGTGATGGGATTAGAGTTCACACTCAAAAAATAGAGGCAGTGCAGAATTGGCCTAGACCCACATCTCCAACTAATATTAGGAGTTTCTTGGGGTTGGCTGGATATTATAGAAGGTTCGTATTGGGGTTCTCAACTATTTCATCCCCTTTGACCAAGTTGACTCAGAAAATAGTGAAGTTTTAATGGTCCGAGGCTTGTGAGAAAAGCTTTCAGGAATTGAAAAAGAGGTTGACTACTGCCCCAGTATTGACCTTACCAGAAGGTACTCAAGGTTTTGTTGTGTATTGTGATTCTTCCAGAGTTGGTTTGGATTGTGTGTTAATGCAGAATGGTAAAGTTATAACTTATGCCTCCAGACAGCTGAAATTTCACGAGAAGAATTACCCAACCCATGATCTAGAGTTGGCTGCCGTAGTATTTGCTTTGAAAATATGGCATCATTATTTGTATGGTGTTCATGAAGATGTATTCACTGATCACAAAAGCCTTCAGTATGTGTTTAGTCAGAAAGAGATTAATCTCAGACAAAGGAGGAGGTTAGCGTTACTCAAGGACTACGACATGAGTATTCTTTATCACCCAGGTAAGGCTAATGTTGTTGTTGATGCCTTGAGTAGGTTGTCCATGGGTAGTACTGTCCATTTTGAGGAAGATAAGAAGGAGTTAGCAAAAGATGTGCACAGACTTGCACGCTTAGGAGTTCACCTAATGGATTACATAGAAGGAGGAGTAGTGGTGATGAATGGGGCAGAATCATCATTAGTGTCTGAAGTTAAAGAGAAGCAAGACCAAGATCCTATTTTGTTTGAATTGAAGGCAAATTTTCATAAGCAAAAAGTAATGGCTTTTGAACAAGGGGAACATGGTGTATTGAGGTATCAAGGTAGGTTATGTGTACCAAGGGTGGATGAACTCCAAGAAAGGATCATGGAGGAAGCTCAGAGCTCTAGATATTCTAACCATTCGGGTTCCACAAAGATGTCTCGCGATTTGAGAGAAGTTTATTGGTGGAGTAGTATGAAGAAGGGCATTGCAGAGTTTGTTGCTAAGTGTCTGAATTGCCAACAAGTTAAAGTAGAGCACCAAAGGTCTAGTGGTATGGCTCAGAATATAGAACTTCTGGAATGGAAGTGGGAGATGATCAATATGAATTACATCACAGGTTTACCAAGATCTCATAAGCAACATGATTCTATTTGGGTAATCGTTGATAGAATGACAAAATCAGCCCACTTTTTGCCGGTAAAGACTACCCACTCAGCGAGGATTATGTCAAGTTGTATCTTCAAGAGGTAGTTAGACTTCATGGAGTTCCAGCTTCAATTATTTCGGATAGAGGTGCCCAATTCACTACACAGTTCTGGAAATCTTTTTAAAAAGGCTTAGGTTCAAAGGTGAACTTAAGTACTGTTGTTGCACTCAAATCGCACATGCAAGTGCACGTGGTCATTCAAGTATTAAAGTGGCTCTTATAAAGAGACAGGTATCGTACCCACAGGGACTTACGCTTAGAATCACTTAATTTCTCCAACTTTCAGCTAAGCACAAGTGTTATCAATATTCCAAAAGTGATTTATTTTATAATTCTAAGAGTTTAAACAAAATATAACAAACACGATACAATTTCAAGGGTTAAAAACAATGATTGGGTAAACTCTAGGGCTGCAACTTTTATCGAGATTCATGCAATTAATATCATTTAAATGGGTATTTATCAACTATCGAATCAATGAATCACAGAGTTAAATGTATGATCATGGTCTCTCGACCTATAATCGCCTACGATAAATAACAACCTAACTACATCGTTGAGCGGGGATAGGCTGGATTAAGTATCGAGCATTACGATTTCTTCATGTATAGTGACTAAGCATGGTTTCTAGGTATATAGCTATCCTAGATACAAATTAACCCTAATAATTAAGAATTAATCATGCTCCTTATTCCCCACGTTCTATCCTCTTATTCCTCTCCCGAGTTCAATTCGTACAATGTATTTATTTCAGTGGTGATCAGTCACGAAATACAAAAAATAAGAACATAAGAAAGATTCATATGATAATTGATATTAACCCAATGAAAACTTAATAGATTACAATCATCATGTAGCCACAGCCCTAGAACTAGGGTATTTAGCTACTCATAATCAAAGATTCGATCAAGCAATGTTTAATAAACATAAAGAGATCGAAAGTAAAAGAGTTTAGGAAAGAACCATAAAAATGATGAAAACGTTCTCCCAAGTCGTCGTTCTTCAAAACCCAGAAAAAGAATGTCTAATAAAATAAAATATTTAACTATTTATACTAAAATTCAAAACGGACAAAACTAAGAACAAAGGGCGCGACGTGGAGGCATCTTTAAATTCCCATTCGCACACAGTTGCTCATCTCCGTGACGCGGGCACTCCACGGAGTGTTCTGCCTCAAACTCGCTTTGTTGAATTAATTTAGGACTTCCTCTCTGGGACGCGGAGGCATATCTGAGATTTGATTCGCGAGAAAATCCACTTCTCCGCGAAGCGACTGCTACATGGAGGGTTCTGCCTCAAAAGTCATTTTTTGACCCAAACTAAAAATTCCTTTCCGCGACACGGCGAGGATACAGAGATTCCTTGATTAGCATTTATTCACTCTTCTTCCTTACTTCCTTTCAACTCAGATCTTTTGTGTTCTCCATTGTACATTTTCGTGCTCGTTTCTCCAATTAATCTCACCTACACAACTAATCATGTTGGTTAGCTCATAAACAACCAAAAGACTCGATAATACTATAAAAAAAACACATTGAATTCAAACTTAGCTTAAATGCGGGCATTATTAGATTTCTAGGCATATAACTATGCCTAAGATCACTACCCCACACTTAGAGCTTTGTTCGTCCTCGAACAACTTACTAACTACCCCTAGACCTAGACTCTCTATTATGGTATTTGTGCATCCGCCACTTTCTTCCAAGGATCTGTAACCAGTTAACACATGCATGATTTCATTCAAAGTATGCATGACTCCTCTAATTGACTGGACAACTTTTAGCAACCAACGCATTTAACAAAATGTGCACCATTACATATCACCTATCTTTTATACAACAAGTGCCCCTCACTCCAAAGAATAGTCCACACACTCAACTCAGCAAATTGAATATACTTTAAGGACTTTGCAGACAAGGTACACTCTCACTCAACAACAACATCAAACATGTATGCATTGAGAACCATAAGCTTGCCCATTATGTACATCTCTACTAATAAAGTGTATTATGCTCAAAACCAAATAGGACTTGTTTCGGTTGTAATGTAGGCTTAAAGTAATGGAGGATTCGTTTAAATAAAATTAGTGAATGTCCTTCCTCATGCACCATATTCAACTTTCTTCTTACATTCACAACTTTCTATTTTCGTTAGTCCCCTCTTTCTTCATAGGTTTCCACTAGTGTTACCAACCTTGCCTTTATTTCTCACTCGCCCCTTTATTTTTATTTTTTGACACTCAACAATAGCCACCCTTTACTTAGAGATTTCTCTCGAGTTAAGGTGCACAATGCCCTTGGAAGGGCCAGGGCCATCATTAAGGTATTTACCAAGTTAGCCACCTTCAACTTAGGCTTTTAACCTTAGTCGAAGTGCACAATGTCCTAAGGATCAGGGCCAATCTCATATTCAAACTCATGGGATATCATTTTACCTCCTCCATTAATTCTTCCCCAACAAACTAAATATTTCCACTCTATTTACTCTTTTCGTTGTTTTCACTTTTCCTCCTAACATAGTGCATTAGGGATTTGGGATCAAAGCTAACGGTACCAATAAAAGGGATTCGGCTTCATTATGTGGGTTAGAACAATATCAAGGCTCAAAAGGCTCAATTGGGCTATACTAGGGATATTATTTCTAAAAAGGCTAAAATTCTAGACAATTCAAAGAAAGCATATTATCGTCTTCTAAACATAATAACACTTGTATTTCGCTTCAATAACATGCAGGGCAAGTTCTAGACTAAGATGCAAAACATGGATATTACAAAAACTCACCGCTCATGGCACAAGTTATACTCAAGAATGGATCAATCACAGCAACACAATCAGATCATGCATAAGGTCCAAATTAAGCTTAAGTTGCATCATTCAAATCATATACAAAAAAAGTTCAACTGCATTCATATATCAATTTCAAACATGCTTTTCATACATATTTCTTTTAGAATTTCAGCTTTAGCACTAACCAACCTAAGACTCAATGACAAAATTGGCCTTAAGACGGTCATCATCCATCTATCATTGGGCAACGTGACTCAACTACGACTACTGACTCAATCCTATAAAGACAAAATCTTTTTGTATTTTGTACAGTTCAAAGGGACTATCCTTGGCCAAAGAATCGAAAACAACCTCCAAGGAACCCACAATAAAACAAAACAAGGACAAAAACAGACTCTAAATAAAACAAAACAAAGACAAAAACAGACTCTAGCAATGTTCAACAATAAAAATATATATACAGACCAGATATGTTTTTCATCCCTCACCCCACACTTAAACATTAGCACTGTCCCCAGTGCTTTACAAAAATATCAGAACAATACATGAGGTAAAGTGAAAACATTCCCTAATCAATCCTATATCGCATCACCCACTTCAGCCTCATCACCGGCCAGAGCAGGGCCTGCCTCCTCATCAGAATCGGACTCCACGTCTGAGCTAGTATGCAAGTGCTCCTCCTCAGTCAGAATATCATTATCGACCGACTCACGAAACGCATGACCAATGCCAAGTAGGGCCTTGGCATGGTCATTCAGGGGGTAACACCTTTCAACATCTCCCAACTGCATATCAGTGGAATCCATGCAGCCATTCTGATGGTGCAGCATCTCTATGCCATACATCCTGGTCATAATCAACTCATCGTGTCGATGACGCTCAGTAGTGGTGAGAGTTGGCCCAAACTCAATGTCGGGTCCCTTTGTCCTAGTAATGTCCACCGGTGCTAGAAATAGGGGTATGTAGTCCAAATTTTCTTCAGGAACATCTGCATCACGACACATCTTTGTAATCAGACCACCAAAAGCATACATGTGGCCTTTGTGAACCTGGGCTTTTCGCATAGCAGATTTCAAAAATGGCTCCGATATTCAACTCCGTTCCATACAAAAAGCACACCATGTCATGAGTAATATATGTGTAGTGGATCCCCGATATCAAACAGTTCATGACAACCTTTAACCAGACGCGCATCTCCCTAAGCATGTGAGCGTAGGGAAGAGATTAGTGATATCTTTTCCCACTATGCTTAGTCCATTGTGCCATGGATTGTGGACCGCACAGAGTATGTCTGATGGACCAGTATGGAGGGCGTATATTTAACCCTATCAGCACTAGTGGGTCTGTATCATGTGGTGTACCCAATATGTCATTTATACCTGAGGGAGTGATAGGCACATTCCTTCCTCGCACCGTCACAAAATGGGATCTCACCTCCGGTGCCCAGTTGGCGTAGAACTCTCAGACCATGTGCAAGTTGCACTCTTCTGGTTCGGCGAAGATAAACTCCATCCCTAGCTCCCTAATCCACCTAATGATATGTGGGAATTCATGCGCCAGGCTATCTCTGTCAATACAAACATCAGAGAAATAGGTGGCCTGTGCCTTTTGTACCAAGCCTTGCCTTCCTTGGTGACAACTTTTACCCCAAACCGCCTAGTTTGGCCCTTGAGAACTGCAGGTGCAAGTGGGACATTCCCACTCCTGACACGTTTCCTATGGCTAGATATGGCCACTACCTTGCCGGGTCTTTATGACCTCGACATGATCACCTGCAAACATAACATAATTCAGCCCAAATGACTACATAACAATGATAAGAATATGGGTGGTGTGCACACACCACCCCACACTTAGTTCAATGCAGCCTCTTGTTTAGGTACTCAGACTTCCCACAAATAACCGACAACACACTCATTGTGCTACTCAAGACTTCACACCACTAATATAGACCCATGAATACACACTATCATCCCGCCAACACCGCCAAGCAACACTTACCATTCACACATTCATCGCCAAAATAATGTATACTCAAGAATTGAACACTATAGGCACCCAATTTGCAATGAGAACATATTTAAACACCCATTAGACCTCACTAGTGTAAGCATTCAAAATCCCATAATTTCTCAAAACCCACAGGTAAATAATTAGCAGATAATGCTACTCAAGATTTTGAATTCACCAATGTTTATACACTGCATAATTCAACTCAATACCCTATAATGCAATCAAATGGAAACTTCTACTCAGACTTTGAAATCCCAATAAATTGATAGTTTAGACATCCATTCCCAATCATGCATAACCCATTCCTCTAAATAGGTATATTCATGTAACCCCCAAAACACCCACAATCAGCATGAAGTCATATCTACTCAAGAATTCGAAATCATTCAGATAAACATAACAAACTGCCCTCTCACCACAACCCATAAACTACAAACAACTACCTCCACAATTTCCCATACCCAACTTCTCAAAACAACAGTTATCCCAGGCAAAAACATTTATATCGCGCAAGAAAAACTCAAAGTACATACCTGGAGTTGTGAAATAGGGGGAAAATTGATAAGAAGAAAAGTTGCCTTGACTCCGCGTTACGGATGAACCTCAGAGAAATTGCAAGGGTGAATAATGAGGGTTTTCGGTGAAATTGGGGTTAAAATGGGGACTGGGTCGGGTTATTTCTTTTTTAAAATGCGCAAAACCCATTTCATTTATAGAACATCATAATCTGCTTACCTGGGGTGCTACACGGTACCTTCACGGACCATTCTGCCTTGGCGAAAATAATTAATTTCATGAGGGCAAAATTTAAACCAGCCTCCGCGACGCGACTCCATCACGGAGCTGCCTTCTTTTTGACGTAGAATGAACTTACCGTCAAATCAAAATTTAGGCCTCCCTCCGCGACGCGGTTCCTTCATGGACCTCTCTGCCTCGTTTTGGAAAATTAATTCCAAACGAGGTGAAATTTGTACCCTTCTCCGCGACGCGCATTGGGTCAAAATAACTGATTCCTGCACATTTTAAGCACATAACCCATTACTGAAAACACTATGGGTTGCCTCCCATCCAGCGCTTTAGTTTTGGTCATGGCACGACTCATATTTTTGTATATTCTGAATATGTCATTTTTTATTTTTTTCACTAATTCCTATTAATTGAAATGACAAAACAAAAGAAAAGAAATCCTAACGATTATAAGGGTTCATGGGTTGCCTCCCGTGTAGCACCTGATTTAACATCGCGGTATGACCCATCTCATGACTCATTCGTCATTCAATATGAACGTTTCAAGCTCACGATCCACATCATTCCCGAAATAGTGCTTGACCCTTTTTCAATTCACAAGGAAAGGAAAGTAGAGCTCTTGTCCTTGTTCTTTAGTTCCACCACACCATGTTGAGTCATTCTCACAACTTCAAAAGGGCCACTCCATTTAAACCGAAGCTTTCTGGGGGAAAACTTCAACCTTGAGTTAAACAACAACATTAATTGCTCAGGCTCAAAGGTGTGTGACACAATATGCTTGTCATGCCACCTCTTGGTGTTCTCTTTTTATAGCTTAGCATTTTCATAGACGTGAAGCCTGAACTCATCTAACTCATGCAGCTGCGTTATTCTCTTCCTTCCGTCTAACTCAGCATCCAGATTCAACTTTTTGATCGCCCAGTATGCCTTATGCTCCAATTCAGCTAGTAGATGACATACTTTTCCAAACACCATTTAATAAGGAGAAGTCCCTATCAGTGTCTTGTACGCAGTTTGGTATGCCTACAAAGCATCATCTAGCTTGTCAGCCCAGTCTTTACTTTGGGCATTCACAGTCTTTTGGAGGATTTGCTTGACCTCTATATTAGACACTTCCACATGCCCACTAGTTTAGAGATGATATGTTGTAGCTACCTTGTGTTTCACCCCATATTTAGCTAAAAAATTACGCACTGAACTATTAATAAAGTGCATACCTCCATCACTGATCATAGCCCTTGGAGTTCCAAACCTGGTGAAGATGTGCTTCCGGATAAATTTCACGACCACCTTTAAATCATTAGATGGTAATGCAACATCCTCCACCCACTTGGACACGTAGTCTACTGCGACTAAGATGTATTGATTACCACGGGACAATGGGAATGGTCCCATGAATTCTATCCCCTAGACGTCAAAGATTTCCACCTCCAATATATTGCTCAATGGCATCTCATGCCTTCTCGAAATGGTGCCCATCCTCTGACAGTGATCACAACCCTTCACAAACATAGCAGTATCTTTCAAAAGAGTAGGCCAAAAGAAGCCAGATTGTAATACCTTATGTGCAGTTTGTTCACCCCTGTGGTGTCCACCATATGGTGAAGAGTGACAACTCTCCAACACTTGTGTCGTGTCTTGTTCAACTATACACCTTCTCATCATTTTATCAGGTCCCTACTTGAATAAGAAGGACGTATCCCATACATAGAAGCGTGCATCATACTTCAGCCTCTGTTTTTGATGTGTTGAGGCCCCAGGTGGAAATAAACCACTTACCAGAAAATTAACAATGTCAGCATACCAATGCACTTGAGCAAGGTCCAAGACAAGCAATTGCTCATCAGGAACTCTTCGTGAATCTGTCCCTCATTTTGCACATGAGATGAATCCTCCAATCTGGACAGATGATCCGCTATCTGGTTCTCAGTTCCCTTTCTATCTCTTATCTCTAGATCAAACTCTTGTAACAACAGAATCCACTTAATCAGCCTCGGCTTGACATCCATCTTGTTAAACAAATATCGGATTGCAGCATGATCAGTGTAGACTATAACCTTAGTTCCCACCAGATATGATCTGAACTTATCAAACGCAAACACCAATGCCAACATCTCTTTTTCATTGACAGTATAATTTGACTGGGCTGCATCAAGCATCTTGATCGCATAGTAGATGGAATGAAACATCTTATCTTTTTGCTGCCCAAGCACTTCCCCAACCGATATATCACTGGCATCACACATAAGCTCGAATGGAAGCTCCCAGTTTGGAGCAATCAGAATATGAACTTCTATCAGTCTTCTTCAATAGCTCAAATGCCTGCAAACACTTCTCATAAAAAAAATTCATCTCTTTCTCTAACAAGCTGCACATGGGTCTTGCAGTCTTAGAGAAGTCCTTGATGAACCTCCTATAAAACCCAACATGGCCTAAAAAACTTCTAACTCCCTTCACTGTGATAGGTGGTGGAAACTTTTCAATAACCTCCACTTTAGCTTTGTCAACTTCCAGCCCATTCTTGGAGATTTTGTGCCCCAACACAATTCCATCTCGAACTAGAAAGTGATACTTCTCCCAGTTCAACACTAGATTTATTTCTTCACACCTAGCAAGAACTCTGTAAGGATTAGTCAAACAAAGTTCAAAAGACTCACCAAACACTGAGAAGTCATCCATGAACACTTCAACAAAATCCTCCAACATATCATGGAAGATTGCCATCATGCATCTCTGAAATGTTGTTGGTGCATTGCATAAGCTGAATAACATACGCTTGAACGCATACGTGCCATACAGATAAGTGAAGGTAGTCTTCTCCTGGTCCTCTGGTGAAATAACAATCTGATTGTACCCTGAGTAGCCATCAAGGAAGCAGTAGTATTCCTGACCCGCCAATCTATCCAACATCTGATCAATAAAAGGTAATGGGTAATAGTCCTTTCTAGTGGCATCATTCAACTTTTTGTAGTCCATGTAGATCCGCCACCCAGTCACTGTTCTTGTGGGGATCACTCATTCTTTTCATTAGTTACCACCGTCATTCCGCCCTTCTTGGGCACACATTATACTGGACTCACCCATTTACTATCTGATATGGGGTACACGATCCCTGCATCTAACCACTTGATTACCTCTTTTCTCACCACACCATTCATCACTGGATTTAGTCTCCGATGATGTTGTGCACTCGACTTATGCCCTTCCTCCATATATATTTTATGCATGCACAACGCGGGACTAATTCCATGGATGTCGGACATTTGTCAACCCAAGGATGCTTTTCTCTTCTTTAAGATGATTAATATTGCTTCTACCTGTGCATCAGACAATGCTGCAGACAAAATAACCGATAAAGTTTTATCTTCACCCAAAAATGCATACCTTAGGTGGGCTGGCAATGCTTTTAACTCCAGTTGGGGTGCTTCTTCAATGGAGGGCTTGGGTGGAGGACCCAACACCCTATTTAAAGACTTCCAACGATCTCCAAATGTACCTATAAGTGCCACATCAAGATATTGCACCATTTCTTATGCCTTAGCATCCCCATAGATATCATCTCCTACCAACACTCGCTCTAAAGGATCCTTATATGCAATGTATCGAGCCTTTGCCTCAAGATCTATTACAGTTATGGCAGACAACTCCTCATAAACAACTGACAACTTTAATGCTTTGTACACGTCAAACACCTCCATTTTATCATGTGCCCCCATAGTAAGTTGCCCAGTTGCTACATCTATCATAGCCTGCCCAATAGCCAAGAAAGGTCTTCCTAAGATGAATGGGACCTCAGGATCTGGCTCAAAATTCAACACCACAAAGTCTACTAGGAATATAAATGATCCCACTTGCACTAACACATCCTCTACAACACCCTCAGGCCTAGCAACAGATCTATCAGCCAATTGTAAGACGATGGTAGTAGGTTTAGGACTACCCAACCCCAGCTTTTTGTACAACGAAGTTGGCATCAAATTGATGCTAGCTCCTAGATCACACAATCCTCGCACATGAATGCTCTGCCCTATAGTGATCTGAACCGTAAAGCTACCCTGATCTTTCAGTTTAGTGGGCAACTTATTTTGGATTCTAGAGTTGCACTCTTCAGTAAATGAAATAGTCTCATATTCAGTCAGCCTCTTTTTGTTCGCCACAATCTCCTTCACATATTTGTCATACCTGGGTATACCCTGCAAAACATCTACCAATGGCAAGTTAATGTGAACTTGTTTCAAAAGAAAGAGAAACTTACCAAAACATTCATCCTCCTTCTGTTTCTTGAACTTTTGAGGGAATGGAGGAGGTGGTTTCACTATTGGTTGCACTTTTCTTCTTGTGCAACAACTTTGCCCTCCTTGGGTTCACTCTCTTTCATCACAGCTTCAGTGTTTCTTTTCTTAGGAGATAACTTCTCCAATTGTAAACCACTGTGAGTACCTAACGCGTTTACCTACTTGGGATTTGGATCAGTGTTTCCCGGCAAACCTCCTTGTGGTCTTGAGTTTTGGGCACTAGCAAACTTCCCGAATTGCTTCTCTAGATTCTGTGTAGCCAAATAATTATTTCTCACATCAACAACTAACTGGGCTTGATTAGCCATGATCTTTTTCAGCATCTCCTCCATACTCATGTTACCAGACTGCTTATTAGGCTGCTCCCGTTGGGCCTGTGGTTGGTACCCTTGTGCATTTCCTTGGGGTCTATACTGATTTTGGCCTTGACCCTAATTCAATTTCCACCCCAAGAAAAGTTTGGATGGTTGCGCCAACTCGGGTTGTAAGAGTTTCCATAATTTTGTTGGCCTCTTCCTCGTTGTGCATTGCCTACAAAATTAACAGAATCCAGGTTTGCACCACATACCTCTGCACTATGATCACCACCTTCACATATATCACACCAAGTTGGTGGTTGTTGAACTGCATTTACCTGCGCGGGCTGTTGTCCCAATGCTAGATTGCTGAAGTGGGTGCTCATCATATTTTAAATTGCAACAATCTGTGCAGTTAAAGCAGTCACTGCATCTACTTCTAGCATACATGCAGTTTTTTGATTCACATGTTTCACCCCTCGACCGTTCCATTCGGGGTTGCCCTGCGACTGTTCAACAAGCTGAATATCTCAGCATATGTCTTCTCCAAAGCCTGACCACCTGCAGCTGAATCAAGTAAAATTTTGGTGTTAGGCTCCAATCCTTCAATGAAGGTATGGACCAACACCTCATTAGATTGATGATGATATGGATAGCTCATCAACATCGATTTAAACCTGTCCCAAGCTTGGTACAAGTTCTCTCCCCCTTTCTGTCTAAAACTCAGAATGTTACTCCTCAACTTGGCTGTTTTTCCAGATGGAAAAAATCTGATGAGGAACTTATGTGCCAGATCATTCCAGGTGGTAATTGTGTTCGCGGGCTCTGAGTTAAACCATCTTTTTGCTTCCCCAAGCAGAGAGAATGAGAATAAAGTGAGCCTCACGTAATCCTCGTTTACTCCAGTTAGAGTGTAAGTATCATTGATGGCGAGGAAGTTTTGGATGTGGATTTTTGGATCCTCGTGCTACAGACCAGTGAATTGCCCATTAGTGTGCAATATATGCACCATACTCGGCTTCAGTTCAAACCTTCCACCAACTGCAGGTTTTTGAATACATGATGTCACATTGGTGGTACGTGGGATTGCCACGTCTCTTACCTTCATCTCAGCTTTTATTTCAGGTTCCTCTTGCTCAACTCTTGCTGCTGGAGATGTCGGTTCACTAGCAACAAGAGGGACCAGACAAGTAAGTCATATTAGCCTTCTCTGGTAGTGCACGAATCCTTCTGGTTCCGCTAGAGGTGATACTAATCCTTGATCGTCGTCCAGTTTGAAATTCTAATACAACTTGCAACAACAAATTGCTAAGATCAAGTTGTCAACACTTGATTTTTAACTTCTAAAAATGAGATAATTCCTAATTCTAAAGTCCCCGGCAACGGCGCCAAAAACTTGTTACACCCAAATCTCACACGCAAGTGCACGTGGTCATTCAAGTATTAAAGTGGCTCTTATAAAGAGACGGGTATCGTACCCACAGGGACTTACGCTTAGAATCACTTAATTTCTCCAACTTTCAGCTAAGCACAAGTGTTATCAATATTCCAAAAGTGATTTATTTTATAATTCTAAGAGTTTAAACAAAATATAACAAACACGATACAATTTCAAGGGTTAAAAACAATGATTGGGTAAACTCCAGGGCTGCAACTTTTATCGGGATTCATGCAATTAATATCATTTAAATGGGTATTTATCAACTATCGAATCAATGAATAACAAGGTTAACTGTATGATCATGGTCTCTCGACCTCTAATCGCCTACGATAAATAACAACTTAACTATATCATTGAGCGGGGCTAGGCTAGATTAAGTACCGAGCATTACGATTTCTTCCTGTATAGTGATCAAGAATGGTTTCTAGGTATATCCTTATCCTAGATACAAATTAACCCTAATTATTAAGAATTAACCATGCTCCTTATGCACCACGTTCTATCCTCTTACTCCTCTCCCTAGTTCAATTCAGACAATGTATTTATTTCAATGGTGATCAGTCACGAAATACAAAAATTAAGAACATAAGAAAGATTCATATGATAATTGATATTAACCTAATGAAAACTTAATAGATTACAATCATCATGAAGCCACAGCCCTAGAACTAGGGTATTTAGCTACTCATAATCAAAGATTCAATCAAGGAATGTTTAATAAACATAAAGAGATCGAAAGTAAAAGAGTTTAGGAAAGAATCCTAAAATTGATGATAACTTTCTCCCAAGTCGTCATTCTTCAAAACCCAGAAAAAGAATGTCTAATAAAATAAAATATTTAACTATTTATACTAAAAGTTGAAACGGCCAAAATTGGGAACAAAAGGGGCGACGCGGAGGCATCTTTAAATTCCCATTCGCACATAATTGTTCATCTCCGCGACGCGGGCAATCCA
Organism: Solanum chiquidenum; assembly: GCA_029582725.1. Classification (NCBI taxonomy): domain Eukaryota; kingdom Viridiplantae; phylum Streptophyta; class Magnoliopsida; order Solanales; family Solanaceae; genus Solanum; species Solanum chiquidenum. Next base: position 14,415 of record JAJOOS010011514.1, on the reverse strand, counting down.
CAGAGTGTTCTACCTCAAACTCACTTTGTTAAATTAATTTAGGACTTCCTCTCCACGACGCAGATGCATATCAGAGATTTGATTCGCGAGAAACCCCATTTCTCCGCAAAGCGGCTGCTACACGGAGGGTTCTGCCTCAAAAGTCATTTTACGACCCAAACTAAAAATTCCTCTCCACAACGCGGAGAGGATATGGAGATTCCTTGATTTGCATTTCTTCACTCTTCTTCCTTACTTCCTTTCAGCTCAGATATTTTGTGTTCCCCAATGTCCATTTTCATGCTCGTTTCTCCAATTAAGCTCGCCTACACAACTAATCATGTTGGTTAGCTCATAAAAAACCAAAAGAATCGATAAGACTATAAAAAAACACATATTAAATTCAAACTTAGTTTAAATGCGGGCATTATTAGATTTCTAGGCATATAACTATGCCTAAAATCAACTGCTTTCCATCTGCAGACAAAGGGTCAAGCAGAGCGCACTATTCAGACTCTAGTAGATATGTTGAGGGCCTATGTGATTGATTTCAAGGGAAATTGGGATGATCACCTACCTCTCATCAAGTTCGCTTACAATAATAGTTACCACTCTAGCATCCATATGGCTCCGTATACAGCTCTTTATGGGAGAAGATGTAGATCTACTATTGGATCATTTGAAGTTGGTGAAGCTGGATTAATAGGACCAAATTTAGTTCATCAAGCCAAAAGTTATTCAAGAAAGGTTGAAAACAGTGCAGAGTCGTTAGAAATCCTACACTGATGTTAGAAGGAGGGAGTTAGAGTTTGAGGTAGATGATTGGGTATACTTAAAAGTTTCACCCATGAAGGGTGCTATGAGATTTGGTAAGAAGGGAAAGTTTAGCCCCCGGTATAATGGCCCTTACAGAATATCCAAGAGGGTTGGTAGTGTAGCTTATGAGTTAGAGCTACCCCAAGAGTTAGCAGCGGTTCATCCGGTATTTCATATTTCCATGTTGAAGAAGTGCATGTGAGATCCTTCACTTATCATACCAACTGAAGATATTGGTATCAAGGATATTTTATCTTATGAGGAGATTCCTGTTACGATTCTAGATCGCCAAGTTCGCAAGTTGAGGACTAAGGAAGTAGCATCAGTCAAAGTTCTTTGGAGAAATCAGTTTGTTGAGGAACTACTTGGGAAGCTGGGGAGGATATGAAGAAGATATATCCACATCTCTTTGATCCTGGAGAAATTTCAGATCAAGGTATTAATTCTCTTCTTAGTACTTTTTAAATTGACATGTTTAATGCATTAGATTTGCTTGTTGGGTGTTTTAGCTGAATATATATGTTACACCCTTAGCCTACTAAGAGTAATCTCATTCGAGGACAAATATTCCCAAGGGGGAGATATTGCAACACTTCGTTATTTCAAAGAACTAGAAAAAAAAGCTAGAATTAGAAAGAGTCGTTTTTGGAAAGAATGAAATATCTGGAAAATTGGTTAAGTTATGTTAAGTTTGAGTTTTTGGTCAACTTCAAACAACCATAACTTCTATATCAGGAATAAATAGGTGTTCTACCACATACCTTAGTAAATATCTTTGAATTATCTTTCCAACGCCGCCAAGTTTGCTCAATTCCGAGTTTGTATGAGTGAGATATGTCCATTTGAAGTTGGGATGTTCAAATAAGAAAAGTCAAAACCGGATTTTGGAAGGGTATTTTGTTTTTTTCCATACCCAATTAATTAATTTCGTTCTTAGAAGTTTAATTGGGGTCTAATCAAAATTAGATCAGTTTACGCTTTTACAAAGCACGCTAGGGCTTGGAGAAAAGAGAAGAGAGGAGAAAGAAGAAGAAAAGTTCAAGATTCGTCAAGTTCTTGCAATTTTGGTTGTGGATTTGCCAAGTATTAAATCCTACGAGGTATGTGAGGTCACATATAGTTGGGTTAGTTCACCCACGCACCAATCATGATTCAATTCAGCGTAATTGTGTTCTTGAAAGAAAAGATTATGAGTTCTTGATGAAATTTGTTAAATTAAGTTCTTGTGGGTTCTTGTTGTTGAAGTTGTTGAGACGTTTCTTGAGATTGGTTCATGAAATTAGGTGTGTTTTTTAGTAGATTCCTACATATATTGGTGTTATAGTCGAATCTAAGTGTTTGGGGAAAGAACCAATCAAACTAGAGGATTTAGAGTTGAAAAACAAGCAAGAAATTTTGTCAAAAATCTGGGGAGGGGGCTGGGGCGCCGCGCCTCTCAGAGCACCCCAAAAGGGTTCCTGAAATTTGGCCTCTTGGGAGCCGCGCCAGCTAGAGCACCCTAAGCCAGTGTCTGAAGTTTCAAGGTTGGCACCCCGCGCCTCTCCAAGCGCCAAGGTCGCCAGACCTTCTACCTTTTCCCCACTTCTTTCCGTTTAAGTTCCCTAGCAACGTACCTAAGTTTCCTAGTTGATTTATATACTCTAAGGTACGTATAAACATCATGAAATCATCCATAAACATGAGATCATGATCCTTGAATCCATAATTCAATTCAAGGAAAGTTAAGAGTCGAGTTAAGAGAAGTTCATCGAGTTTTCTAAAAGTCTTCTACAAATGTTTTAACTTTATTTTAAGGCTTGAGCTTTGAGTTGAGTAAATAGTAAGAGTAAAGTTTCATTTCTTCAAAAGATTATACCGGAACTAAGTATTTCCAAGAGTTCAAATGTTTTCACATTTAAACAAGAAAGGAAACACCGATTTCCAAGAGAGCCTTTGGACTAGTTTTTCAGTAATTATCTCAAACTACAGAAAAAGTTGTTGTTATTAAAACATATGAGCTAAGTATATTTTGGGAGTAGTATTGAGCACCGATATGAGGACGAGTTCATAATAACTCAAGTCTCTATAAACCATGTAGCAATTATGGGTAAGAAAGGGTCATACTTTTTAATTGATTCCTTAGTGCTTTTTACCATACACTAGTGAATCCACTTAGTTGAGGTGTTCTATATCACGGCAAAGTATTGGACAGTTCTGGCAGCGTGGGCGAGACGCTTGTAATGACTTGGAAAGTGATAGTTTGAACTATAGCCTAAACGTAAGGGTTAATGTCAATGGTTAAGGGCAAGGGTTAAGGATTTTGGGTGAAGGCCATGGTTAGGGGACCAAGGCTGCCTAAAACTAGGCCTAGCCACTGCCTACCATGACCACGAGGGTCTTCACAACCCGTGGTGGCCACCACGAGTCGTGGTGCCACCACGAGTCGTGGTGCCACCCGTGGTTGGCATGGCAATGTGCCCTAGAAAGGTGTCAAGCTAAGGCTCCCCTTCACGAGCCACTTCACGACTCGTGGTCATGACCACGGGCCATAGAAAGGCTTGTGGGGTTGCCTTGGCCTTGTGGGAGTTTGAAGATGTTGAGTGAGTTATTAGTCAAGGGACCATGGGCGCCACCACGGGCCGTGGTACTCTTGACGAGCCATGGGAGGTGATCGTGAAGATCACTTAGGCTCAAGAGAGGCAAGGCTCCAAGACCTTGACACTGCCTCAAGACCACGACCTCAACCACAACTCGTGGTCTTGACCACAGATTGTGGGAGGTCTCGTGGTCATGCCTTGGCCTCAAAGGAGACTTTGCAAGTTGATGAGTCTACTTCCTAAGGGACCACGGGCACCACCACGAGCCATGGTCCCCTTCATGACCCGTCCAAGTGGGCGTGGTCCCTGACAGGGATGTCTAAGTTGAGGGCTTTTGAGTAATTTCATTTTAATTAATTAATGTGTGGGGTCATTTTTAAATGTTTTATATCACTAGTATATATAGTTTTAAGTCCCAAAACACTTCATTTACTCATTATTTCTCCAAAACCCAAATCAAAACAAAAGAGTTCGTCCCTCTCAATATTTCTCTCTCTAGAAGTTCCCCAAGAAGAAGAAAAAGAAGTGGGAGCTAGGGTTGTGGATTCAAGGTGTTCTTCCACAAATTTCTTGGGGATTCACAAGCAAGGTATGATGATCCTTCATATAGGGGTAGCTTTTACCCCTAGATTTCATTCAAAAGTAAATTTCAAAGTTATCAAGTTTCTCAAAACCTAGGGATTTTACTCTAACTCATAGGTTCCTTCTTTAAACATTTTCAAAGGTTAATTAATGACAAATTATGATTTAATTAGTGTTTAAATGATGATTTATGATGAAAATACTCTAAGAACCCATGAAATTCCTCAATTCCTAAATTGTGCCTTTATGAAGTGGGTTTGTTGATTATGAAAGCATGTGAATGAAAATTATCTAAATTGCTTTAGTATATTGAATTGTTTCATTATCCATGCCTTAATTGTAGTAAATTGTTGGTGTGTTGGTGATTTGAGATTCATAGCCTTAAAGGGCATAGTATGAGGAATTGAGTATTATCATGATGTCTTGGGTATGAGTGTGAATCTAATGAAGTTAATGTGATCATGTCTTGAATGTAATTGTGTTATTATTGAAAGTCTATTTCTCAATTTGAAACTTATGAATTTTGATGATGAAATGTGAAGGGTTCTTCATGGTAATGTATATCTTGAATTGGTAGGCTTATGCATCTTTTTCTTGTATAAATGAATGTATTGTTGATTGTTGAATCTTGGATCGGTAGGCTAATGGCACCCTTCCACACATGTTAATAATTAACATTGGTATCTATAGGCTTATGACACCCTTTCATTAATGATGTTAATGAACTTTGGGATCGGTAGGCTTATGGCACCCTTCCATGAATGTTATGATGAACCTTGAATCGGTAGGCTTATGGAACATTTTTATGAGGATTCAATGAGCTTTCCTACTGTACCTTGAATCGGTAGGATTATGGCTCCCTTTAATGTGTTAATGAATGTACCTTGGGTCGGTAGGCTAATGGCACCCTCTCATGTGTAATAATGTTAAAGTAATGGAATACTCTATGGGAATGAAGGCTAAGCACCGAGTAGATTTGGTTAGATGGAAACTCTCCCGATGTTTAGGCCGGGTTTCAATGATCATCTTCCTTATCTCATAACTATGTGCTCACATAGGTCTAGCTAGTGCATCCACCTAAGCTAAATGTACCTAGTTCTACCTTAGGCAAGTAGGACACTTTTCTTCGGTGTGGGGTTATATGACATCGGATTCCATGGTTTGCTCTCATGGTCTATGTCGATTAATGCTTATTCCCATCATAAGAGATGTGCATTATGGTTTCTAGAGAAGTTCTATGAAGTGTGGGTGGTAGTATGGGATGCCATCCATGCATTGCACGAGTAGGCTTTGAGAGGGCTATAGTGAGTTCTTTATTGTCTTAATGACTAATGTATGAAAGTGCTCTTAATGAAGCTAATGAAGAATGTTGACTTAAATGTCTAATGTGATGATTCATGCTATACTTGGGTTGTATTATGAGTTATTTTCCCTTGTCATGACTTATGAAATGAATGTGTTCCTTATGTATGAGTATTGATTGAAGATAAGTATGAAATGGTAAGTTCATCTAAGGTGGCCTCAAAGTGGCACTTAGTAAGGATAGTAGTATGGGATGCTATTCTTACATTGCACAAGTGTAGCTTAGGGTTACTTAAGGTGAATGTTCACATGTGATGATTATGACTTGTATGATAATTATACTTGTATTTTATGTCTCTTATACTAATGTACATGATATTTCTAAAAAGTGGCATAATGCATGGTTTCCAACCAAAATGTCCCTTTAAAGCATGATTTTTGCATGGTCATCATACTTAGTACATTTTTGTGTGCTAACCCATATTTCTCTTATTTTACTACAAGTGTAGGTTCCGGCAAGTGAGTTGCTTTCTCTCTAGTTCAAGGGCTTGGATTGAGATTTCTCCAAGTCCAAGTGGTATATCCTCATAGATCGAGGACAAGTACTTTTGATGTTTCTTTCTTTCATGTAATCGACATATGTTAGACTTTCTACTGTAATGGGTCGTGATCCTACTTTTGTTTTAAGATATTATTTTAGATGTCCATGTGAGACGATAGACTTCCATTGTCTCAAATGTTTTTAATAAAGTTTTGATTGTATGGATTTAAAGAAAAGTTTTAAATTCCGTACTTTTTCTATATATCGAATGTTATGAATGCTAAGAGGCTTGTACGAGACCCTTCGGGGTCAAGTACACCTTGTAACTTCCAGGGTATGGGCTAGGGTCGTTACAACGTTGTATCATCACTTTAGCTCATAGTGATGGTTATCAGTTAGAGAAACTCCACAGTATTATATTACTTTATATGTAAACTGAGTTGTTGTTGTATTTTTTAAACATTGAGTTGTCACCTATTGTTTTAAATGCTTTGTATAAACTGCACCTTTATTGTTGTTTTACTTTTCATTTGAGTTGAGTATCCATGAGTTGAGTAAAGCTAAGGTAAGTGTTCTTTTCAGATTCCTTTCAAGCTTATGTCATGTTTAGTTTTCTCCTTGCATGCTCGTACATTCAATGTACTGATGCCTTTTGGCCTGCATCTTTTAATGATGCAGATACAGGTAACCAGGATCACTATCCAGCGCCTCGTTGATCTAGTTGAGCATTCAGAGTTAGTTGGTGAGCCTCCTTGCTTCCGGAGGATTCTCTTTTTATTGCTTTGTTAGTCAGTTGTTAGGATGATCGGGGGTCTTGTCCCGACATCCCTCTTAGTATTTAGAGGCTTCATAGACAGTTAGATATGAATCATTTAGTCTTGTATTTCAGATGTTTTGCTAGAAGACTTGTGTTGCCATCTTGGCTAGTTTGAATGTTTCTTTTAAGGCATTCTAAGTTATTTAATAAGTTCCTTATTTGAGACTATTTCTTGTGTTTAAGTCTTCCACTGAGTAAGTCAGCCAGACCAAGGGTTCGCTTGGGACCAACAATGGTTCTCGAGTGCCAATCTCTCCCAGGATGTAGGCTCAGGGTGTGACATGGACAAATGGTGCTCAATTGGACACCCGCGCATAGTGTACCTCCCCCTTGAAAATACAATGATCAACAAAGACAATTCAAAAATTTATTTACTATATTTTTTCATGTATTTTTTTAATGAAAATTTATTAATTGTATTGAACTTGGCAATATGTTGAATAATTTTTTGTTAAAACAATGGGGCCAAACACAAATGCAGACTTTAAACTTGTCCCTAAATTTAATTTTGGCACTCCAACTCAACCTTGTTCCATTTTAACCCTTTAACTCCAATTTTTATGTTTCATTTTGGCACTTCTAAGTGATGTGGCAGAGTGTGTGCATCACACTTTCTCTAAGAGAGTGAAATACAAAAAAAATATTTTTTTAAAAATAATAAAAGATTAACCCTTCAACTCTAATTTTTTTATGTACCATTTAAACACAAAATACTAATTTTATGATTTCTTTATTTCTATATATGCTCTTCAACTACAATTTTGCATTTTAAAAATCGTCGTTCATCCATTAGTTATTGTAAATAATTCAAATTGACGGATGATCATTGATTTTTTGTTTAAAAAGTAACAATTTCTTTTTGAGAGTTTCCCTGTATTTTTGCGTGAAAAATAACCGACGAAAGTGTGTCGATTTTCTTTCTTAAGAAAATCAATGACAACCCAACGAAGTCTATCGAGTTTCGACATTTTTTTTATAGTGTTATTAATTAGCAATGAGCATGAGTTTTTTTTTTTACTCGTATTTAGTTGAAGAAAAAATTAGAAAGTTGGTATTTGAGTTAGTCCAAATAGATTAGATATGAAAAAATGTGGTGTTATTTGATTTAATTAATTGTTTTAAAAAGAAAATCAACACACTTTTGTCGAATATTTTTCACACAATAATGTACAGAAACTCTAAAAAAAATTGATGTTCATTCATTATTATTATTTAAAAAAAAAGGATAAGACGCTGATTTTTAAAATGAAAAAGTGGAAATGAAGAACATAAATAAAAATGAAGAAACTTTTTATTGTCAATTTTTTTTTCTAGAGTTTTTGTACATTATTGTGTGAAAAATAATCGACAAAAGTGTGTTGATTTTCTTTTTAAAATAATTAATTAAATTAAATAACACCACATATTTTTTTCATCTCTAATCTATTTGGACTAACTCAAATACCAGTTTTCTAATTTTTCATTCAACTAAATACGAGTAAAAAAAAACTCATGTTCATTGCTAATTAATAACACTATAAAAAAATATTGAAACTCGATAGACTTCGTTAGGTTGTCATTGATTTTCTTAAGAAAGAAAATCGACATACTTTCGTTGGTTATTTTTCACGCAAAAATACAGAGAAACTCTCAAAAAGAAATTGTTACTTTTAAAAATAATAATCAATGATCATCCGTCAATTTGATTTTTTTACAATAACTAACGGATGAACAACGATTTTTAAAATGCAAAATTGCAGTTGAAGAGCATATATAGAAATAAAGAAATCATAAAATTAGTATTTTGTGTTTAAATGGTACATAAAAAAATAGAGTTGAAGGGTTAATCTTTTATTATTTTTTTAAAAAATACTTTTTTTTGTATCTTACTCTCTTAGAGAAAGTGTGATGCACACACTCTGTCACATCACTTAGAAATGCTAAAATGAAACATAAAAATTAGAGTTAAAGGGTTAGAATGAAACAAGATTGAGTTGGAGTGCCAAAATAAAATTTAGAGAAAAGTTTAAGGATCTACATATGTGTTTGACCAAACAATGGAGAGATCATCTAGAAATTTAATTGGCTTAAGTCATCGGTGACCCCTTAAAGTTGTCCGCATAATTCATTTAGACACCTCAACTAGAGCTAGTACCTATTGAACACCTAAATTGTTCAAGACAGTACCTATTAAACACAAAATACTGATGTGGCAAAGTAAGTGTATTCACTGCTGCTGAACGCGTGAATGTATTTTTTTTTCTTTTAAATAAATTTATACCCACTTTCTTGACACTTGGTATGTATTGACTAAATAAATAAAAAATTAATTCAATTAAGCATTAATCTTTTAAATCATTAAAAAAATAAACCACCCCCACACCCATGTACAAGTCATCTTCTTCTTCAACCCACCATTTTAAAAACTTCAAATTTCTCTGCCTTTAGTTTTGATTCATTTTTTTTTCATTTTCTGTAAACAAATTGCATGTTGAATTTGCAAGAAGAAGAAAAAAAATCGACTACTGGAGTTAAAAAGTTGAGCAATATTTATGCATCTTTATTTTCAATAACTCCGATGGAGCAACCATCACCATTCATCAAACTTATTAAAAATGTTATAAATTTTTTTGATATGTCGATTTCGAATTAATTTATCGAGGTCGATTATATTTACAAAAATCGCAATAGCCGCCGGAGGAATAAAATATAACGAAGAAAAAGAAAGAGGAAAGGATTTGGTGGGTGAATTCGGGATGAGGTGGGGCTAGACATTTTCTTTTTTGTTATCGTCGGAGGAATCAATGGTGAATGGCGATGGCGGAATGACAGAGAAGAAGATGAAGAAGAAAGGGCAATAGGTTAGATGGGGTGGGGTGAGGGATTTTTTTTTATCAATTTAATTTTTTCTATATTATTAAAGACTGGAAATTATTTTTCATTTTTCAAAATTAAAATTATGGGCCCATGTGCCACGTGTCGTAATTCTATTCGTGATTTTGTCAAGATAATGTGTGTAAATTACACGCACAATATTTTTAAAGCTAGTTGTCATTTTATGTTCAATAGATAAATATTCGTTAATAGTAAAATGTCTAATAGGTAAGAGCTCTAGTTGATGTGTCTAAATGAATTATACAAATAATTTTAAGAGGCTATCGATGACTTAAGCCAATTTAATTTATACATTTATGCATGCCGCTAGACTAGAAAACTAAAAATTTACATCCAAAATCGTGAAATAAAACCCTAAACCGATGCCTTACCGTAAGAAGTAAAACTCTCAATCTGAGCCGTCCATCTGTTGATCAAACGGTACACTGTAGTCGTGTGTATCAGTCCTCATTTTCTTCCTTCACTGTTAGAGTGCACTTCCCCGTGGAGCTTTCTCTGAAACAATGACTTCATCCTTCTCCATTTGATCAACTAAAATTGTTTGATGCTGCTAAAAAGTTGTGAGCGTTTTGCAGTTTTGGAGGTGCAATGATTACTGATAGTTATTCAAACGTCGGAATGCTACAAGGAACCAACGAATTTAGGAGGCAGCAACAGGAGATTGATCGAGAGAGAGTGCTTAGCATGTTCCCAACTGATTCTACTTCGCCCACAGTTGAAGGATCACTTAGCACTTTCAGTGGCATTGCTTCTGATTTTGGTTGTCTTTCAGAAGAGGAATTGAGGTCTGATTCAGCCTACATTGCTTACTACTACCTCCCCCTCTTCAGCGTCTGCAAGGTGCTGGGGTTACTAATGCTGTGGCATTAGGGGGTATTGGAGATAACAGGAAATTTAATCAAGATGACAAGGGACCGGATCATAAATCACTTTTTTCGATGCAGTTAGGAGTTGATGTTGAAGATGGAGATATTGGAACTGAGGACGAGAAGGAATGGGGTCGAGATGGACTTATTGGGTTACGTGGGCTTAGATTAGGAACCCAGCAGAAGATTGTTGATGAGATGATTCAGGTGCAAGAGAAATGGAAAATACAATAAGATGTTTGAAGTATTGGTTTGGTTTGTTAGCTTTACGTTTCTAATCAATTTGTTATCTAATTTGTTGTGCTTGTTTAGTAACTTTGAAATGTTATTCCTGTTTATAGAGGTTGTTGAATGTTTTCTGTTAATATCCCTTTCTGCATATGGAAACTATTCTTTGATATTGTAGTAACATGCTTGTTATGTCTGCATTTTTGGATATTGCTTGTCCGTAATATTACTATTTGTATTCATGTATTGGCTTGGTTTTCCCCTTTGGAATTGTTACTTCTTTAACTATATATATGTCATAATTGCTTTTTTCAAAGCTTTTCCTTGATTGTTAAAGTGTGTTCATTAGTATTTTATAATGTGTGAAGTTTTCCACCTGTGCGTTTTGGATACCTTGGACTCAAAAGGAGAAAAGGAAAAAGAAGGTATATATAGTTAAAACGTTCACTCTTGAATTTTATCCACTCAAAAGTTGGTGGTCCGAGGATCAAGCGCATGTCGGTTAATTGCTGTTGTGAATTGTCTATTGCGTCTACTTGTCATTTCTGAAATCTGTTGAATTGACTTTCTATGTTATTATGTCTGCCAGATTTCCTGTTATTATGTCTCTATAGTTGTCATTTCTTGCAAAAAAAATTCTATATTGAGTTGGAGTATCACATTTGTAGCCTGAGGTATCTTGGACTCTTTCAGGCAACATATCCACAATAAATTATTTTTCTTGATCTCGAGGAAATTGGTCAAAAGGGTTTTTGCAAATGTGTAGTCCTTTCTCTGGTGCCTTTGTACACTTTGTGGACTTCATAATTTTAAATCTGTCCTAGTATTTGGTTGTTCCAGCTTGTTCAATGGGACAGCATGTGCTTGGGTATGAGAGTTAATCATCATATTTTTCAAGTTGGGAATGTTGTGTGTCAGACACGTGTTGGGAAGAGAGTCCAAACACCTTCACTCATTCGATTTCCCCGTTTCCTAATAGACAAATTGCTCCTCATACCGATGCCAACAATTGTCCTTTTCCTTTTTTCACCAGCACTGCTCAATGTCATGGTACACCTGTAAAAGATTGTATTATCATTTATTTTGGTGACTGCGGTCTGTCCGAGTTTGTTATTCACAATTCATGTCATTGTTAGTGACATTTTCGATGTACCTTGAGAAACCTCATACCGATGCCAACAATTGTCCTTTTCCTTTTTTCACCAGCACTGCTTAATGTCGTGGTACACCTGTAAAAGTTTGTTTTATCATTTATTTTGGTTTACAATTTACCTAGTTCTTATGATTACTTTTTAGTGTGCTTGCAAGTTGTTTCGTTTTATTCTTCCTATATTCTGCTTGTTGCACAAGTTCTTTTTTCTTTCTGCTGACTTCATTTAAAGGGCTGTGGGAATATTGTTCTGAGACTTCTTTGGATATGTAGGGTGGTATGAGTCACACAACATCTACTTCGAGGCATTCTTCTCGTCCAGCTAGCCGTGCATTTGGTGATGTTGTTGATCCTTCTGAGTCCCAATTTGCTCATCTCCATCATGAGTTGACATCTTTGGATGTAGTACATTCTCATGCAAAGATTCAAGGCACATCTGCACTCCAAAAAGTCAACACATCAGGCTCTCAATCTTCTGCTTCTGCTTTGGGTGCATCATTGTCACAAAGTACCAACCCTGACCCTCAGCTTGTAGCTAGAGCTCCTAGTCTTCGTTTTCCTTCTACTGGTGGAGGAAGGATAAGCTCACTAGACAAAAGAAACCTAGATGTCCCAAACACATCAGAGAACATTTCATCTAATATTGGAGAGTACACTGATCTGGTAACTGCAATTTTCTGGCATGGGTTTGTCAGTGAATGCTACGGGAGATGAATGGAAGCATCAAAACACTCAAATTCATAATGAGATTGACTATCATCGGAACCTCTTTCATTTGCAGAAGGATCAAAATCCTATGAAACAGCATTCCTATCTAAACAAGTCTGAATCAGTTCAGTTTCATAAATCTGAATGTTCCTCTGCTGCTTCATACTTGATAGGGCCTTCTACCCCAACTCTCAGTAGTGGAGGAAGTTCACCATTGCACTATCCAACTGTTGATAGTCCTAATTCAATGTTGTCTCCATATGTTTTAGGAGGTTATGGTATGAACCCTTCATCACCGTCGATGTCGGAAAACCAACTTGGTGGTGGTAATTTTCCTTCATTATTTGAAAATATTGCTGCTGGGGCAGCAATGGGTGCCTGTAGAATTGACCCTAGAGCAATTGGAGGAGGCCTGAATTTGGGTCCTAATCTGTTGGCTGTCGCAGCTGAATTACAGAACATTAATAGACTTGGTAATCAGACCTTGGGTGGTTCAGTGCAATTGTGTCAGATGGATCCCATGCACCTTCAGTACTTGAGATCAGCCGAGTATCTTGCTGCTCAGCTATCAGCTGTCAATGACCCAACGGTTAACAGGGAATCTCTTGGCAATTCATACATGGATTTGCTTGAGATTCAGAAAGCATATATTGAGGCGTTGCTTGCGTCTAAAAAATCACAGTATGATTTTTCTCGTCTTGGAAAATCTTGTGGCTTTAATAATGGTTACTATGGTAATCTAGGTCTTGGTGTTAATATCTCGTATCCTGGAAGTCCTTTGGCTAGTGCATCTCTTCAAAATTCTCCCTTTGGACCTGATAGTTATGTGAGGTATGGGGAAAAAAGGTATGTACATTTTCCTTTAGGAATGAGGAACTTATCTGGTGTAATGGGAGCTTGGGATTCTGACCCTGGTTCTAACTTGGGAGAATGCTTTGCTTCTTCATTATTGGATGAGTTTAAGAGCAACAAAAGTATGTGTTTTGAGTTGTCGGAGATTGAAGGCCATGTTGTGGAGTTCAGGTGAATTTAGTGTCTAATACTTCTTTCCTTCCATTTCATCTGGACTTATATAAGTTTATAAGTTGATTAAAAGCCTTCTGTTATCAGTGTGGACCAGTATGGAAGCAGGTTCATTCAACAAAAATTGGAGACTGCTACCACAGAGGAGAAGAACATGGTTTTCCGTGAAATTATGCCTCAAGCTCTCTCATTGATGACTGATGTGTTCGGTAATTATGTGATCCAAAAGGTGTGTTCGTGCAGATATGTTTTTTTTTTCACAATCATTTTGGATGTGCTTGTTAGCCTAAGTCAATATTTGGTGTATCTTGTCTTCACTTTGTGAGCAAAATGCTCTGATTCATAAAGAATCAGAAACATGATCTTCTTTGTTCTCTTTTTTTCTTTCTTTTTCACTTTTTCAGCGTTTTGAACATGGAAGTGCATCTCAGATTAGAGAACTACCTGACCAGCTCAATGGGCATGTGCCAACACTTTCTCTTCAAATGTATGGTTGCCGAGTGGTTCAGAAGGTATTAATTGTGTTAGTAATTATATCTGTTCATAAATTGATTGCCATACCATCTTTCATACTCTTTATAATCTGGATTTGTTACACTTTATAACTAGGAAATTTACCCGCGCTTTGCGCGGGCATAAATAATTTTTCTAAGCTTTTGAACAACTTTTTCATTAATCGACTATTATAAGAAAGAAAAAAGTGAATTTTAGTAGGTTTTAAGAACATTTCAACAGAAATTAAATGATTTGACATTATTACATAACTCAAGAATTGTAAATATTAAATGAATGATTAAAAATATCTTGATATCTAATCATTTTTATCTTTTACATAATTATATGTTTGTTGATATAATTGTTTTCTTAAAATTGAGTGATGTTTTTATGTAGCGATGATGTATCACTTTTTCTATTTTTTTGTATATGAAAAATATAGAATCTGATAATTTTAT
>JAJOOS010011513.1:0-27301 GCA_029582725.1 Solanum chiquidenum | reverse complement strand
CGACATGCACATGTCGTCATTTTTTAAGAGCCCGAGCAACATATAGGTCTATACAACTATAAGTTGATCCTTCTCAAATGTGTAGGCTCTTCAGGATCCGATAAGAGTCCAAGTAACATAGAGGCCTATACAACTATAAGTTAATCCTTCTCAAATGTATAGACTCTTCAAAATCTTCAACATGCACATATCGATATTTTTGAAGAGTCCAAGCAACATAGAGGTCTATACAACTATAAGTAATCCTTCTCAAATGTGTATCCGACATGCACATGTCGTCATTTTTTAAGAGCCCGAGCAACATATAGGTCTATACAACTATAAGTTGATCCTTCTCAAATGTGTAGACTCTTCAGGATCATGAAGTCCCCATAATCTTGTTTGCTGCTGCACTACCAAAACTGAAGTCTCACTTTCAAATTCTGAGGCTGCAAGAACTCCTCCTACAACACCTAATTCACTATCCTCATTATTCCTCTTTGCCAATTGTAACAAAAATGGCGAGTCTACGTGACGTCTACCAACGATAACTAGATCATAAAAACGTCCCAACGATTTAATAACCTCTTTTTACCTCTGCTTCTTGATAAGAAACTTGTGGAGATTGAATATAATGATGGTACTGTGACTGCATAACGAGATTAAGATGATTGTATAGTTTTCTTCAGACATGTCCTGCACATTAATCAGAAGGCCAATTCTATCCTATCGAAAAAACGTTCATTTGCAATCCACAAATAGTGAGCATAAGCAACAGAGACACGAAGCAATCGAGTCTTTCAACTAATGCAGCACCTAATGGCGGTCCGTCTGGTATGACCAATCCAAAAAGAACTAAGGCCAATCACTTCACCAGTGAAACTACACCATAATAGTAGCAACAAGTCCTGGTAAAACTCTATATAAAGCATGACAAAGCAGTTCGAAAAAGAGAGTATGTAATTACAACACTTTTGACATATATGAATCAATATGTACACACAGAATCAAAGATTACAATTTCACTAATCAACTACCATTGATGTACTAGAATCCCAATATCTCTAAGAGAAGAATACAATTCCAAACATTGTGTATATGTCTTATCATATCGTTTACTATTATAATGACATTTAAGAAACAACTCATCAATCAAACAAATTGCACCATTCTCAATCAACTTTTCTATCAAATGAAACTCACACCCTTTTACATCCATTTTCACAACCAAATAATCCCTTTTTTCATCATCAACCAAACTCATCAACCATCCAGCAAAATCAAACCCCATAATCTTATCCGAATCCCATAAGAAATCCAACGACGATTGTGCTGATTGTACTCTCCCCAACCCTCGACCCTTCTCCACGTTCTTCCTAGTTTGTACTCTAGATATCTCAAAGAACAACGTCTCGTTCCTCAACCAAGCTGCGTATGGCAAAAGATTCACACCCTTTCTCCTATACTCGTCGTGATATTCCCTATCACCCTCAATCGCGTATACCTCAAACGTCTTGTTCTGTTTCGGATACTGTTTGTTAAACCAACTACCAATGCTTGAACTATAACTCCTTGCTCCAACATCAACATAAATGTACCTTCTCTTGAAGCTAATATCAACCATTGAAGACAAATACTTCACATTTCTCAATTTTATCCATGGTTTCAATGGCTCTTTTTCGATTAACGACTCTGCTTTTTGAATTAATTCCCTTTTATACTCAGGGATAAAACAGTAATTTTTCGATTTTTCAAAATCAACACTTGTATTTTTCGTACAATGGGTGATCATAGGTTCGAATCGTGTCACCTTTTTGAAAATTACTTGGCGTATACGCGGCCGCCACGTTGCAAAACTGTCAATTGCAATTGAACTGATCAATTTGAAGGAACTGAACAATTGAATCAACGAATTGAGACTGTAATCGTCTTTCGATATAGTGTGAATGACGAAAATACCCCCAGGCTTCAATGTTCTGGAAACTTCTTTAGCGAATTCAACCGGTTTCGAAGATCGATCGAGTACTCCATTTCTGGCGAATTCGAAATGGAAAGTGTTGTCATCGAACGGCTGATGATGACCATAACCGTATCGAATCAACGGCGGAGATGATTTGTGGAAAATGCCGATGGAATCGATGACTCCGACGTCGATCAATGCTTCTACGTCTTGGCCAGTTAGGGTTTCAATACACAGAGAGTGAGAGTTGGGCGAGAGGAAGCCATCAGCGATGAGATCTTGGAAGACGGAGTAGTAGTAGTTCCGGAGATCGGTGCCGGAATCCGGAAAATCAATGGAATTAGGATTTGAACCGGCGATGTTGAGAGTTGGAGTTTCCGGCAAGAAGCAGAAGTCGCCGGAGTTACATGATTTGCCTTTGACGGTGAAGATGTAAGCAAAACGAGCGAGGAAGATGAGAACTATGAAAGAGACGAGTCGCACCAGAATATTTCCCAGAAAGTTTAGCTTAAGTGTGAACGCCGCCATTGAAGGCATCAGAATGAGCTTGATTTTGGCGCCAAATGAATATTCTGAAAATGAAAATATATTGGGCTTGTATTTTTTTTGCGGGTTGGAAACCCATTATAAGCATTCAATTTGGGCCTCAATGTGTTCGCTCAAATTTGTTGTATCAATGTATCTAGTCGCGATGGATACGATCAGGATACATAGTGTATATGTGTTCGCTCAATTTCGTTGTATCAATGCTTAAAGTCGTATTGGATATAGTCACAATAAGATGTATCCGCACGCTCAAGAAGATACAAATTTATACATATAATATTTAGTCGTCCACTATTAAAGATATATATAATATACCACTACAAAAATGTCTAAGATATATGCTATTCTCTCTCTCATACAAAAAAAATACAATGAAAATACATTTTTAAAAAAGAGAGAAGAAAATGACCTAAATCTATACATACAACATGATTTATATAGTCGTTTGTCAGTCAAGATACATACAATAAATAGTTGAAGAAGAAGAAGGTGAACAAATGTATGTGTCACGACCCAAAAATGGATGTGATGGCACTCGTCGTATCCCACCAAGACGAGTCAGCCTAAAACCCAATCATTTCGATAAAGTGCGCAAATAAAACAAAAGTCCAGTAATAATTACTATTACGAAAACAAGTCAACTTAATTCAATCCCCAAAACCTGGTTGTCACGTGCACAAGCCTCTAATGTAAATACTAGAATTAAAATAAAATACGCAAGTCTCAAATGACATTGTCTTTCAAGTAAAAACAAAATTATAAACAGGAGTAAGAAGGTTCGCTGAGATGACAAACAACTACCTCTCCAATCTCCACAAAAAGCCTCGGCAACGAAGATGATGGAAGGTATCACGAAGATCCGGGGTCGTAACCTATAAAATATTGTAGAAGCAAGGGGTGAGTACCAAACCACACGGTACTCAACAAGCAAACCTCTAAACACAAGCTAAGGGAACATAATACAGGTACTCCTTACACCCCATCCGAACCTCCACAACTACAACCTGCATAAAATCAGCCCAACCCAACAGTTCACAGTTTACCAAGCACACAACTCAACAACAACACTCTAACAGACTGCATATTCTCAATAACAACTCAATATTCATCAATAACCAATTTCACAGAAAGGGACTCACAAGATCAGCAACACACAAGATCAAGTTCATCAATGATAAAAATGTGCAATGCAAAGAAATGCAATGTCAAGTATAGTGACGCATGTCTGACCTAACGATACACACCCGCTGTCTCTCAGTCTGGGACCCATGAGGGACATATCTGTCCATGCATCCATCGCGGTGCGCGATACGACCCTCGATAATAGTAACCATTGCGGCGCGCGATACGTCCCTCGAAATGGTACATCCTCTTATCACATAACACTTATCACAACCATGTCTCAGAACAATGCAAATAACATGTTCACACAAATAATGAGGAGATGACCAATTTAATATCAATGTACAATTCACAACAATACAATCGTAACACAACATCAACATTTAAACAACAAGCCTTTTTATTACCCTTTTTCCATCATTAGAATTATTCAACATGGACAGGTCAACCCATCACCAATTCCCATTACTCCCAAACATATACCACAAGGAAATACATGAATTTCATACGCTTAACAAGGGTTTAGAAATTCACTTGCCTCAAATAACCGAACAATCACTCCGAGACTTGAGTCTTCCCTTTTCGTTGAGCTTCCAAATCAAATCAATCTATTCAAGTACATTTTCCACAATAAGATTTCGAAACTAACAACACTCACATTATTATGTGTATAGCCTTGACCTAAAAATTCGCTATACTTTATAATCAAGTTTGTAACTCTTGATGCCAATTAACATTTCACTATCATAGTTTTTCCAAGTTTCAAGTCTAGGATTAAAGGCTCATCATTCCTATTAATTTCCAAAAGCAACTCACAACCCATTTTAACAAACATACATCAATTCACCTCAATATCCCATCCAACTCTTAATGAATTGAAAATATTAACCAGCATATAAACATATGTTATATCCTAGTACTGTTCATTCGCCAACCATGATAATTTAACGAATACCCTCTAGTCCATACACATACGTAAATAATATAGGCATATATCTATACCAGAATGGAAAGAAAATTAGCTTCGCATGTATGGATTGACAACACATATATATATAAAAACTCCTAGCGTCTTAATCCCAGTAACCCTCTAAAATGATACTATATTGATTTCAATGGCAATCATTGCCAATCATCACATCTTAATAACCAACAAACTTGGTAACAATTAATAATAATAACCATAGTGCTAGCACTGTACCAATCCAACATTATTATAATGTAATATGCCAGCAACTATCCTTATTCTTATATAACGTAATTAACGTATGCCTACCAAGAATTGAAGATGGCCGAAACGTGTATCTGCAACTCTTTTTCCTCCTTGATCGATGTCGCGGCTAGGTTAGGTTATTCCTCTTCCTTTTTCTTCTGTGTTTTCTGACTCTTCTTTATTTTAAAATTAATTATTGTTTATTAAAATTGACAAAAACCACTAACTTATTTTTAATGTATGGCCCTAATGGTATAGGGTCTTAAATAAATGATCACTTTAGCCCTTTAACTATCGATTAATTCAATCATCTACAATTACCCAACAATTAATTAACTCAAGTTAAACGAATAGTTCAAAATTTTCAAAAACGACCTTCCGGGTCATCACAGTATGTTATTCTCTCATATTTCTCTCTGAAACCATAAATTATATCAAGAATTTTTCGAATAATGCATTTTCCATTCAGCATTTTTCTACTTTTATTATTGTACATCATAACAATACTTTAGTTTTTAATTATATGAGTTGAAAGTGCTTATTAATGAATTTTACTTGAATTTATGTCCTACAAAAACACCACTCGATAGAACATCGCATTTGGTTTGCTTTTCTTTCGCTCTAATGGTAAAAGAAGAACTTTCAGAAATGACTATAGTTTGAACTTAATTAAAAATTTATAGTTATAATCTATTTAATTACGATTCATAAGTATATGTTAGAAGGAGGAGAGAGACGAGCGAGATTTGGAGAGGAAGGAGAAAGAAGTGCGAAATCTAGAGAGAGGATAGAGGCGGGAGAGATACAATTATATTAAATGTATATTTCATCGATAGTTGTATATTTAATATAGATAATTATATCACGAACACATTTGATACAATTAATTTATATCAATGAAAACAATTGTATCAAAAGAAGAAGAAAATGACCCAAATCTAAACATATAATAGCTTTTTATACAAATAAATTGTATCAAGTGTATTGACGGATATAATTTGTACCAACAAATACAATTATATCAATGTTATATTTTGTAACAAATTGTATTTTGTGTTCTTATGTATTTGTATTCATCTATTACCTTGTGTGTATATATTTATATTTGTATATGTTACCATCTGTTTCCTTGAGAAAGCTACCAATTGTATTTGTTTCATTGAAATATATCATTTGTATTTTTGAATTATAGACAAGAATCTATATCATAGAAATATCTCATTTGTATTTGTATCACTGAAACGAATACTTCATTAAGTGTTACCATTTGGATAGGTATCATTGTCACATGATCTGTATACAATTGTATTCTGTCAATTGCAAAGAGAGAGGAGGAGACTAGCGATAGAGCGTAGAGAGAGAGGCGAGAAACGAGAGAGGGCATAGAGGAGAAAAAATTTGCTATAAAATCCTAACTATAGCTATATATTGTTTTTCATTTAAACTATAATTTTGTATCGCTGGCTAATGCATAAAAATATTTAATAAAACTACGTATGGTTTGCCCGCTAAAATAATAATTAGAATATATATATATATATATATAGTTTTTATATATTTAACTACCAAATAATGTAATTATTTTAATTGATCGATCAAATATGTAACTTTGAGGCTGTTGATTTTTATTGTCTCTTTGTTGATTCTCTATTGATATTTTTATTTATATTATTGAATTTGAAACAATCAGATTTTAAAAACTATTTTCAATAGAAGAAGATGGAACATTACTTTAA
The DNA here is from genome assembly GCA_029582725.1 of Solanum chiquidenum. NCBI lineage: Eukaryota > Viridiplantae > Streptophyta > Magnoliopsida > Solanales > Solanaceae > Solanum > Solanum chiquidenum. The sequence continues at coordinate 20,745 of JAJOOS010011513.1, read as the reverse complement.
TAATTCCATTTAAACTAATTAATGAGCCATGTGAGGATGACTTTATAATATGAACAGCGTCTGGCTACATTTAATTTAATATTTGATAGAAATATATATGTTATTTTCTCCATTTTCAAATATCCGTCATTTTAGAAATAAAAAAAATATTATCGTTTAGAAATTTAAGATTAAAAAAATTGTATTTTCTACACCCCAAAATAATCAAGTGCAGCTTTAGCGGAAAAAAAAAACAGTTATCCTGAAATAATTATCACTTTAGAAATTCAAGAAAAGAAATAGTAATTTTTCAACTATATCCTCGTATATTAAAGAAATATTTCCTTTTAATAATTCTCAAAAAACATCTAATTAATAGGAATAATTTAGTAAATAATACCTTATATTTATTTCTTATAATAAGCTTAAAATAAATTAAAACGACACTTATTTAAGAATATATAGAGTAATTACTAAGATTGATCTTAATAATTAAAATATATGGTATTCTTGGATGATCCAGGAATTTATTAATTATTTGACTTACATGAAAATATTCGTATTAGAGCCGTATTAAACTAATTGTTTTAGTTTTACATGAATAAATCTCAGAACTTCAAAAGAATATTTCTTTTTTGTATTTTTCCAGACTAGACAAAAAAGGATCATTCAAATTCTATACTTGTGTCAAGAATAATTATTCGATATATATATAGCAATAACCAAAAATAATTGTAATTCAAAAATTAAAATTCATAAAATTAAAATTCTAACGTCATCCCTCACAGTGATAACAAAATTCATTGCAAAAATAATACACACACGTTTTAAGTTATTAGCCTTTTTTTTGTTGTTGTTTTACACACCAATTAATAAATATTACTTAGGAGAGATTTTTGATTATTTTAACCTTATTTTTTTCCCCTCTTTAAGCTAAATGTTTACATCAATTTATGTGTCAACTACTTAAATAAGTGTTTAATTTCACCATAGCAACAAAAATAGGGAAATTTACACTAGTTTAGGAGTTAATTATTAAGATACACTCTAATTTACAATATCACAAATCTTATTAGATTTTGGTGCATTTAGATACATGTATCGCGTGATATATGGGATCAAAATTAAGTGTAATTTGTAATAGATATACTATATTCAAGTGGATTCGCATGTATCTGGGATACATGCACAATTCTCGCTCGCTGCTCTCCTATGTATCTGGAATACATGACTATCTGGCTCGCCTCTCTCGTTATTTTTATATATGTGGTGTGTGTCTAATAAAGTAGTTTTCACATAAAAATATAAACCCGGGTCATCAAATATCTTCCTTCGTATTTGGTCTCACCACGTAGGTGTTATGATTTACTCTTTTCACTAGACTCGGTTTTGCTTCATATAATTATTACTTCTTATATCTCAATTAGAGAATTTGGCCGCGCTTCGCGGGATAGTTAAAGTAATTGTGTTTGAATTAATATTTTTTTGTCAATTTTATATTCGTTGTATTATGTAGTCGTACCACTATCTCATATTTTAATTATATTATGGAGATTGTTTTGAAATGCTGATAGAAAAGGAAGCATATCCAATTTAGCATCTATTAAACAATTGATAGATAAACCACTAAATTCCATTCAAAATTTCATCAAGTATAGCTGAAAATGGCACATATTATTTTTAGAAACTATTTTTGTTTGATTGTTGGTTCAGTCTGATTCCCTTTTCAGTACTGTTGATGCTTCAAGCTATGCAAGAGGTTAAAGGAAAGGAAAATTACTAATTGACTTGCAAAATCTTTCTTTGACCATATTTTATTGTCCAGTTCCCTTTTGGTTGAAAGATTATTTTAAAGAGATATGGTATCAAGCAAATACAACGAATGTTTCTTTTATTCTTATATGTTATTTGAGGTCTAATGGTAACGTTTCAACTAAAATGTGATCGAAAGTTGGAGTTAGGTTGGATTATTCACTAAGGTCTTATACAATTTGATGTTGGATGATTTCAACCGGGGATCTAAATAGTTATACTCTAGTCTTTTCACAACTAAAAAACTGTCAAAAAGAGACGGAAAAGCGACGCAGTCAATCTCGTCGCTTTTTGGCCCGACGCTTTTTCAAAAGCGCCGGACTGCGTCGCTTTTGTTTTTTTTAAAGAATGCGACGCCGTCCATCGCTTTTTTTATTTTTAATTTTTTTAGAATCTTGAAAAGCGATGGATAATGATACTGTCCATCGCTTTTGTTTTTTTTAAAGAATGCGACGCCGTCGCTTTTTTGAAAATAAAAATTTGAAAAATCCAGAAAAGCGGCGAACTAAAGGATACTGTCTGTCGCTTTTCTGGGTTTTAAAAAAAATAAAATTAAAAAAAAGCGACGGACAAAACCACCCTGTCCGTCGCTTTTTCTGCAAATATTTTGACAGCAGAAACTATTTTTGCTGCCCACCTGCAAAAGCAATTCAATTCAATTCAGTTCAGCCCCAATCAAACACAAAACATTATAAAGAAGCTACACAAATATAAAACAACAAACTTAAATTAACATTCAAAAATATCTAAATCACACTAATTTGAAGACTTATAAAGTCTTTCAAAAGTTATTTAAAAATTACAAATAGTTCATAAAGACTATATTTTATCAAGATTTCTAAAGTTCAATCTAATAATTAGTTCATAAATTCTATAAATCAAGATTTCTAAGGTTCACAACCTAAAGTTTAAAATCCTACAATAATTCAAGATTTCTAAAGTTCACAACTTCAAGTTCTAAAATCCCACAATAATTCAAGATTTCTAAAGTTAACAACCTAAAGTTCTAAAATCCTACAATAATTCAAGATTTCTAAAGTTCACAACCTAAAGTTCTAAAATCCCACAATAATTCAAGTTCTCTAAAGTTCACAACTTAAAGTTCTAAAATCCTACAAAAATTCAAGTTTTCTAAAATTCATAACTTAAAGTTCTAAAATTCTACAATAATTCAAAAAATTTAACGTTTCACAACCTAAAGTTCTAAAATCCTACAAAAATTCAAGTTGTCTAAAGTTCACAACTTAAAGTTCTAAAATCCTACAATAATTCAAGATTTCTAACGTTCACAATTTTATAAAGTTCTAAAATCCTACAAAAATTCAAGTTCTCTAAAGTTCACAACTTAAAGTTCTAAAATCCTACAATAATTCAAGATTTCTAATGTTCACAATCTTATAAAGTTCTAAATTCCTACAATAATTCAAGATTTCTAAAGTTCACAACCTAAAGTTCTAAAATTCTATAATAATTCAAGATTGTTACAGTATACAATCTTATAAAGTTCTAAAATCCTACAATAATTCAAGATTTCTAAAGTTCACAACCTAAAGTTTAAAATCCTACAATCTTATAAAGTTCTAAAATCCCACAATAATTCAAGATTTCTAAAGTTCACAACCTAAATTTCTAAAGTCCTACAATAATTCAAGATTTCTAAACTTCACAACCTAAAGTTCTAAAACCCTACAAATATTCAAGTTCTCTAAAGTTCTAAAATCATACAAAAATTCAAGTTCTCTAAAGTTCACAATTTAAAGTTTTAAAATCGTACAAAAATTCAAGTTCTCTAAAGTTCATAATTTAAAGTTTTAAAATCCTACAAAAATTCAAGTTCTCTAAAATTCACAACTTAAAGTTCTAAAATTTTAGAATAATTCAAGATTTCTAACGTTTCACAACCTAAAGTTCTAAAATCCTACAAAAATCAAGTTCTCTAAGGTTCACAACTTAAAGTTCTAAAATCCTACAGTAATTCAAGATTTCTAACGTTCACAACTTTATGAAGTTCTAAGATCCTACAAAAATTCAAGTTCTCTAAAGTTCACACCTTTAAGTTCTAAAGTCCAACAATAATTCAAGATTTCTAAAGTTCACAACCTGAAGTTCTAAAATCCTACAATAATTCAAGATTTCTAAAGTTCACAACCTAAAGTTTAAAATCCTACAATAATTCAAGACTTCTAAAGTTCACAACTTAAAGTTCTAAAATCCCACAATAATTCAAAATTTCTAAAGTTCACAACCTAAAGTTCTAAAATCCTACAATAATTCAAGATTTATAAAGTTCACAACCTAATTAAAGTTCTAAAATTCTACAAAAATTCAAGTTCATATCTAGTTTCTAGAATTTCTAAGTTCAAGAATTTTCAAGTTAAAAAATTTCTAAGTTCAAGAATATAATTCAAGTAACACAATTTTCAACAACAATATAATACATATAAGCACAAATACAATGTCAAATTAAAAAATTCAACTAATCTCTAACTTCTAGCTTCTAATTATTTGTTAGTTCTAACTTCTAATACTTAATTTACAATCATATTTAAAAATCTCCAATTTTTTTTAACTTCAACTTTCAAACTTACATATACTATCCAATATTTTTCAACTAATTCAACTAATCTAATTTCAACTTTCATATACTATCCAATATTTTTCTAACTTCAAAGTAATCTATCTTTCATATACAATTGAATGTTTTTCTAACTTCAACCGTCAAACATATTAAATTCAAGAATTTCAAAGTTGGAAAATGCAACTAATCTAACTTCTAACTTTTTAACTTCTAACTTCTAATTATTTGTTAGTTCTATCTTCTAATACTCAATTCACAATCATATTTAAAAAAAACCCAATTTAGAAGAAAATCCTAAAATAAAAAATTTCCAATTCTCTACCTAACTAACAATAATCAAATAAATAAATTAACAATTGAATAACACAAATCATCAAACTAAAATAACATACTAATTTAGAAACAAATCAAATATTATTAGAATTGAAAAAAAAACTAAGATTAAACCCTAAGAGGCAGTGGGGACTACGGGTGGCGGTGCCGACGGGGCAAAGCAGCAACGGGACTAATGCTCAAGTAGAGAAGGGCGACGGAGGCGTGGGGCAGCGGCGGCACAACAGTTTGGTTTTAGAGAGAAGAGAGAGAAAGAGAGATGGGAAAATGGGGGACCCGCTTTTTAGTTCAACATAATTTAAAAAAAGCGATGGACAACGTCTCTTTGTCCGTCGCTTTTAAAAAAATATTTGACCAACATTTTGACTCAAAAGCGACGGACTAAGAGACGTTGTCCGTCGCTTTTTAAAATGTTTGACTAGATATTTTGACCAAAAAGCTACGGACTAAGAGATGCAGTCCGTCGCTTTTTTTAAAAACTAATTAATAAAATAAAATAAAATAAATTAAAAACGATGGACAACATGATTATTGTTTAAGTTATAAATAATTATTTTTATTAAAAAGCGACGGACGATGTCTCTATATATATTAAATAAATAATTATTAATTATATATATATTTCGCGCAAAAAAGCGACGGACTAAGAGATGCCGTCCGTCGCTTTTGTAAAATAATTTTGAAAATAATTATTTTTATTAAAAAGCGACGGACAGTTTGGCAAACGGCGTCGCTCCCAGTTCGTCGTTTTTTGGCAGTTTTTAAATAGTGTTCTTATTATCGTTACTTGGATGATTTCTGCATATTATTTCCATTGTTTAGTTTCTAAAGCAAGCATCAATGTGAAGAGAAATGAATAGTATCCTTTCTAAATTAGATATTGATGGGATATCATAATTATTCTAGTTATAATTTGTAAATTTTGTTATTTTAACATTTGATTTGTCGTAAAACATTGGAAAAATTTCAAATGCCTTCAAACTAAAAAGTTAACTACTCCTATTATTAATTTGTTTTTCAACTCTCATTATTCACTATTGATGTTTTGACCAAATGCATGTGTAGCAATAGTAAAATAATTATGGTCATTATTAATGAACATTATAAGAAATTAGATGAGATTCACTCGATATTGAAAACATGTTCATTGAGAGAAAGTATTGAAGCTATAAATGGATCTTTAGGAGGAACTGATATGGCCTTTCAAGAACTGAAACTGTTGAAGCGTTGCTTGAGTAGAAAGAACAAATATCGGTATTTGGCAGCAATAGTTTGTCAAGAGGATTGTGGCAAAGGTATTATAAGATATGATCTGGTGTATCTTACAATCTTGATTATTATAGTTTTGTTTGCATCTTTATTTTTTCCGTGTAAAATGTTCATCTTACATTGTTATTACAGTTACATTTTTCTTTATTTAGCAAAATGCGTTTATGTGATGTATTTCAAGAATTGTGAATTTGATTTCGTTCTTTTGTAAGTTTAGTTGTAATTCTCCCCTATGTCCAAAATATTCCACACTTTATCAATCACAATTAAAGATCGAAAGAATTTTTACTTTACCTACCGATTCACATTTGCAACACAAAATTTACTCACCAATGTAGAAATAAGCATTAAACACTGAACAATCAAATCTCTAATAAGATATAGATAGCTATATGATGGAGGAAATCAGAGTTATAAGGATAACATGTGAGTAGCTATGCTAAACTTTCTATTTCTTGCTCTTATTTGTTTCTTCATCACTTAATTCATTATCATCTAAGATTACATTTCTTCTTTTCCTACTGTTAGCCCCATCAATGACATGCAGTTCTTCCTAAAAAACATCAAAAAATACATATTTATTATGTAAAATTAAATTTATCAACATGTTTATGTTCATTTTAAGACTTCAACAACAAAAGATAACTTGTTTTTTCTTCTTATAGCATGAACCAAATTGCCCTGATATAGCAAAACAACACATGGTTTGAGAATTAAGACTTTCAAAAAGAATGTGTATAAAAGAGTAAGAATTATGTAATGTAGTACCTTTTTGTCAACAAAAATCTTATTCAAACTGATCAACTCGTCGTTTTTTCTTCAAAATAATCGCATCACACATTCTACAAATCCTGACCCTTAGCATCAAATCATCTCTAGCGGTAATCAACTCTGAAAGTAAATAATAGGTCATTCTAAATATCCAATTAAAAGCAAAACAAACTAAGCAATCTACAACATGAAAAAGATTCAATTCTTATTATTTATATATAGCACAAAAAATAAAATATGAAAAGGCTCAAGTATTAATTAAATGCAGTTATTCAGAGAGGAATAGACACTGAATTCCGTTGTAATTACAAATGATGAAGAAACGGTTCATTACAAAATTGAGTAGAAGAATAGTGAAAGTCGATACTTGAATCTTGATAAGAGATATGTTTAGGAAAAAACTTGAGGAGAAAAAGGATGATTGAAAATTTGAAACGCATAATTGAATTTTTAAGATAGACATTCAATTAGCTACTATGTGGCCTTTCAATAGTGATAAATGCTTATGCTCCTAGATATTTTGATGATCTCCACACAAGTGCAGGGACCTGGTCCTCTGCAGAGTATGAATACTCGTCTAGTGGTCAAAGTGCTGGACAGCTGGAAAGCTATCTGCGTCAGAAAGTTGGTGAAGCTGCAGAGTACTTCACCAATCAGAAGCAAGGAGGTTGCTTGTACATTGGGTAATATTTCTTCATCATATATATTCAACAACAAACAACAATATTACTCATTCATTCAAAGAGAGATACTTTCAAGCTTCAAAACAACAAGGGACCTGATAGAAGTGTTGTGATTTGCTTTCTGTACCAGCTGCTTTTGTTTGCTTGTAATAGTTCTGATATTGTAGGATTTGTTTCACTTGTGAAAAAAACGTTTCAAACTTGTGTGAATCATTGTAAGAACTAGGTTAAGGGTAACTTAGTTTCTTACTCTAAAGTCTAAATCATCTAGGAGCTAGTTGATTTAGTGGGCGGTGTGGTATCCGCTTTGTCTCATCTAAGTAATAAGAGGTATTGCTTAGAGTTGGGATTAGTATGCTAATCTCGGTTTGTAACTGGCTTTTACTTTTGCTTGAAAAGATTAGTGAAAAGCAGTTCTAAAAGTCCTGGCAGGCCAGGTTGTGGTTTTACTCCCTTGAGCAAGGAGGTTTCCACATAAACTCTTTTGTCAATCTTTATTTTTCAGCACTTGTTCTTTACTGTTTTAGTTTCAACTGTGCTGAGAACCTGGTCCCATTAATACTGGTGGAAGCATATATTCCAACAAGTGGTATCAGAGCAAGTCTCTTCTCTCTGGTTAACACCAAGAAAAGGAAAGATCCCGACGGAATGGCCGCTCCACCTAACATGGAGGAAGGACGGTCTTCGACCAGACCACCTCGATTCAATGGTCAGTATTATGGATGGTGGAAAAATCGTATGCATGATTATATCACTGCAGAGGACACTCAGTTGTGGGACATCATTCTTGATGGCCCTTACATTCCAGTCAAGGAAGTGAAAGATAGAGAGACCACCACTACTATAGTAAAGACAAGAAAAGAATACAATGAAGCTGATAGGAAGAAGATTGAAAAGAATTACAAAGCCAAGAAGATCCTAGTGTGTGGGATTGAAGTGGATGAGTATAGCAGAATCTATGCTTTTGAGACAGCCAAATAAATTTGGAATTGTCTTGAAACAGCTCATGAAGGGACCAAACGAGTTAAGGAGTCGAATGTTGACATGCTTACCACCCAATATGAGAATTTTGTTATGAAGGAAGGCGAAACCATCTTTGAAATGAACTCACATTTCACCTCCATCACCAACGAGCTCAGGTGTTTGGGTGAGCCTATTTCCACTTATAAGCAGGTCCGCAAAATTCTTAAGATGCTTCCCAACTCTTGGGAAAGCAAGGTGAATGCTATAATATAGGCGAAGGACCTGATGACTTTTCCCATAGACGAGCTGATTGGGAATCTTCAGGCGTACGAGCTAAACAAGAAGCAGGGAACTAATATGAAGAAATTAAGGAAGGAAAAATCCATTGCTCTAAAGACTTCTAAGAATGAAGTGGACGAAATGGCCTATATTACCAGGCGATTTCAGAAGATCATTAAAAGGCAGGGAGTTTTCCAAAAGAAGGCTTCCAGCAGCAGGACCGCTATGGCAAGTGATTTGTGTCACAAGTGCAGCAAACCTGGTCACTTCATGAGAGACTGCCCAGTATGAAGCAGAAAACTCATGACACCAGACCTCGTAAGAGGAACCTAGTCCCAGACCATGCTTGAAGAAAGGTTCATGCTGATCAGGTGGTCAGGAAGGCACTTGTTGTTGGGGGAAATGACACTAGTGAGTCAGAAGAAGATAATGGGAATCATGAAGATGTCTCTATGATGGCGATTGAAGATGATGAAAGTATCTTCAACTTAATTTTCTCCTTGATGGCGAACTCTGGTGATGAAAAAAACTCAAATAAGGTAACTCTTCTTGACTTGAAAAATGATCTAGATAATCTTTCTGTCAAAAAATTGAGGAAACTTGTTGCTCTTCTCATTGGCTCCATTGTTGAGTGAACTGCTGAAAACTTGTTGTTGAATGAGAAAATAAGTATGCATGAAAATGAGAACTCCACTCTTATAGCTCAAGTGTCTAAATTGAGCATAAGAATAGGGATTTTAGAAACCTGTGTCACTGAGACTAGTGGGGGACCTGGTCCCTCTGCAGGTGGAAAGAGAAACCTTAGTATCTTTGAGGAAGAGCTGGAAGAAAAGCTAAAAGATTCTGAGTCTAAACTTACTGAATCCCTTGAAATAAACTCCCAACTTAGAAAGGACTTGAGCAGGATCAAGGAGGAGTTAAGTCACTCCTTAAAATGGGTTGACTCCTCTAGGATGCTTTCTAATCTGGCTAATCAGGGTTTCAATAGTAAAACAGGGTTGGGATGCAGACCTATAGAGCCCCCTTTCAATTCCCATAGTAAGTATGTGTTTGTATCTGATAATCTATTGTGTACTCATTGCGGTCGAAATGGCCACTTTAAAGATAAGTGTGAAAGTCTGAAAAGGGTCAAAGATAATCATATAAAATTTGTCAAATACATAAACAATGACAAAAGGGGACAAAAGGGTTCTGGTCCCCGTTATCATTTCAGTAACAACACATTGCCTCCCTGGACATGAAGGTTTCTTATCAAGCCCTTTGATGATTATTGGGAACTCAGACTGAAGTGGGTTCCAAAATCTAACAAGTAAATTCTTATGCAGAAGAGAGGAAGATGGACAGCGAATGCTCAAGGCACATGACTGGAGACACTTCCAACTTCCTCTCTTTGCAAGCACATCAGGGAGGTGATGTGTCTTTTTGTGATGGAAAGAAGGGTTTTATACTTGGTATTGGCAGAATTGGGAGGTCTGCTGAAAACTCTATAAACAATATGCATTATGTGCACGGTTTAAAATTCAATCTGCTGAGTATATCTCAAATCTTTGACAAGGGGAATGAAGTCTCTTTCATGGCTGACAAATGCTTGGTCATAAATTGTTTAACACAGAGAGTTGTTATGTCTGCTACCAAAATCAAGAACATGTATGTTGCTGATCTTGATTCCATAAAAGGAGATGACATGTCGTGCTTAAGTGCACAAGATGATGATGTTGATCTGTGGCATAGACGACTGGGTCATGTGAGTAATTCCTTGCTGAACAAACTTTATGTAGGGGACCTGGTCCGCGGATTGCCAAGACTAAAGTTTGCAAATGACAAAGTCTGCAATGCTTGTACTAAAGGGAAACAAACTAAGTCATCATTCAAAGCCAAGAAGGGTATCAGTACATCAAGACCTCTGGAGCTGCTTCACATGGACTTATGTGGGCCTATCAGAATTCAAAGCAGGGGAGGTAAGAAATATATTCTTGTCATTATTGATGACTTTTCCAGGTTTACGCGGAACCTGTTCCTGCGCACTAACGGTGAGACAACTGCAATCTTGATCACCTTTGCCAAAGTTATTCAAGTGAAGCTGAACTGCAAAATAGCCAGTGTAAGATCAGATCGTGGTACAGAGTTTGAAAACTCTCAGCTAGAAGGTTTTTGTATAGAACATGGAATAAACCACAACTTCTCAGCACCAAGAACTCCTCAGCAAATGGAGTTGTTGAAAGAAATAACAGAACCTTGGTAGAGATTGCCAGAACTATGCTGATTGAGTCAGGGCTTGCTATGAATTTCTGGGCTGAAGTTGTCAACACTGCATGCTATGTGACTAATAGGTGCCTTATTAGATCTGTCATCAACAAAAACCCCTATGAGCTGTTGAACAACAAAAAACCCTCAATTGCACGCTTCAAGCCTTTTGGTTACAAGTGCTTTGTGTTGAACAATGGAAAGGATGACTTAGGGAAATTTGATGCTAGAAGTGATGAGGGTGTATTTGTCGGTTATTTATTGACTAGCAAGGCATACAGAGTGTTCAACAAAAGAACCCTTTGTATTGAGGAAAGTGTGCATGTCAAGTTTGATGAATCAGGAACACCGAATTACCATGGTGAAGACTATGAGCTTGAAAAGCAGACATGCCAACAGAGAAATGATCAGACTACACAATGAGAGGAATCTGGTGCTTCAGGAGAACCTGATCCCTCAGATCCATTACAGGATGCTTTGCCTCCAAATCCTGAAGAAAGTGAAGGTGATTCTGATGCTGACAGAGAGGAAGAAATTACCAGAAAGTCTGGATGGAAACATCAATCCTCCCATCCACTGGACAATCTCATTTCCCCTCTTGATTCTGGAATTCAAACCAGATAAAAATCAAGAAATCTGGCAGTATTTTCAGCATTTATATCAACCATTGAGCCTAAAAACATCAAAGAAGCTCTCCAGGATGAAGACTGGGTAATCTCAATGTAGGAGGAACTTCATCAGTTTGAAAGAACCAAAGTGTGGCACCTATTCCCCAGACCAGCGGACATAACTATTATTGGGACCAGATGGGTGTTCAGAAACAAATTTGATGAGCATGGAAACATTACAAGAAACAAGTCAAGGCTTGTCGTCCAAGGGTACAACCAAGAAGAAGGAATTGATTATGATGATAGTTTTTCCCCTGTTGCCAGAATGGAAGCTATCAGAATCTTGATTGTTTTTGCAGCCCACGATGAGTTCAAGCTGTTTCAAATGGATGTCAAGAGTGCATTCTTGAATGGTTATCTGAAGGAGGAGGTGTATGTCAAGCATCCTCCAGGCTTTTAAGATACAGACTTGCCCAATCATGTACTAAAGTTGGATAAGGCTTTGTATGGGTTGAAACAAGCTCCTAGAGCTTGGTATGAACGTCTATCAAAGTTCCTGTTTGACAATGGGTACAAGAGAGGTAAAATAGACAATACTTTGTTGATGACATAATTTTTTGTGCTACCTCGGATTCTCTGTGCAAGGAGTTTGCTGAAATAATGAGTAGCGAATTCGAGATGAGCATGATGGGAGAGCTCACATTCTTCCTAGGCTTGCAAATCAAACGGTCTTCTCAGGGTACTTCAATATGCCAAGAGAAGTATATCAAGGAACTACTTAAGAAATACACTCTCATTGATGCAAAGGCGTTGGACACTCCTATGAGTTCAAGTGTAAGACTTGATAAAGATGAAAGTGGAGTAGAAGTTGGTCAAACTATGTATAGAGGAATCATTGGTTCATTTTTATATCTCACAACAAGCATGCCAGACATTGTGTTTAGTGTTGGAATGTGTGCAAGATTCCAAGCAGCTCCCAAGGAATCTCATCTGAAGGCAACCAAGCGCATTTTGAGATATCTGAAAGGAACACAGGAGCTGGTCCTCTTCTATCCTACTGGTGATTCTTTTGATCTCATTGGTTATGCTGATGTTGGCTATGCAGATTTTTTGGTTGATCGAAAAAACACATCAGGAATGGCTCACTTCCTAGGATCATCATTGATCTCATGGGTGTCGCACCCTTATTTCGAACTGGTCGAAACAGTTCACAACATAATATGGCAGATACTCTGATTTTGAAAGAAAATTGTTTTTTGTTTTAGAGTCGCCACCTAAATTTTAAGGAAAATATTAGGAAAACCATTGTTTAAATATGTAAATGTAAACTCTGTTAGATTTGCGAAACCAGTGAGATTCTGAGTAAGGATTTTGGTTACTCGAGGGGAAGGTGTTAAGCATCCCTCAGAGCCTATTCGAAGATAGTCCTTAAATTCAATTTAGGAAAATATAGTTAGGAAAAACGTGTTTATTTATTTGCTTTTAAAATCAATGGCAAGCAAATTTTATTATTTTAAGAAAAGAGTAAAATACAAGGTACGACGTATAAAATGTATGACAATTTATAGTAGTATGTTTATTATACGGTAATAAATAAATAAATGTACTAAAAATGTATGACAATTTTAATATGTTAAAAAATATAGAGGTGTCTTATATAAATGTATCAAAAATAAATGTTGAGTTTAAAAGATATGAAAATTTGTCGTTTTATTTATATATAGAATTGAGATGTAAAGAAAAATAAAATAAAATAAGATAACAATTGGGTGTAAACATATAGTAAAATAATGTGTATATTAGTTTACTATATTGTTTTAGCCCAATCATATGTTCTAGACATTCATTAGAGTTGAACGCGTTCACTCAAACTCCGGTCAAAAAAGGTGGAAGAGATGATAATAAAATAGGTAAAGAAAAAAATGAATTTATTGTCATCAATTTCTCATCAACCAGCAAGATTCCGTCCAAATCTCGTTCGATTCTCAATCAAAGCAAGAAGTGTAAAGAAAAAGTGAATGAAGCTTCTATTCTGAAAACAATCAACATGATAGTGATTTTGAAGTTAAGATTAAATACAGATTCTAAATCATCAGAAAATCGTGTAAAAAGGTAATTATTTAACTCTGAATTTGTTTTTATTCATAAACATATGACATGCAAATTTAATCGTAAACGTTTTGTTTGAAGAATTCCGTTGGACTTGCTGCTAGGAAGGTTCCAAAACCAAAAAAGGAAAGCTTGGTTGATATTGTAATCCACGTACTTACTTGTATAAAATTACAAATTATCAATCAACTTAAATTTGGTGATATTGCTGCCTTACACCAATAATACACCAATTTGGTGTAAAATAATATTTCCAACAAAGCTGATCTAGAAGGAATGTCGCTAATATTCATGTAGACACCAAGATATTGCTGAAATTACACAGCGAAAAACTTACCTAGAATTTGATGTACGACAATATTTTCAACAAAATTTATCAAATCACACAACAAAAAACTTACAACATTAGACACCAAAAAACTTACAAAATCAGACACCAAAAAACTTACCAAGTCAGACACCACAATTTCACTTACCAAATCACTTACCATTTTACTCACCAAATCACATACCAAAACATTATTCAAACTATCAATAACACCAAATTACTAATAGCATAAGTAATTGAGAATTAAGGTATAAAATTCGTTATCACATCATTCATACAAACAAATTCACCAACACATGTACCATAATATTAATTGAAATTGGTGTTTGAATAAGGTCTTAAAAAATATCAATAACAAAATATCACACACCAAAATAAATTATTTGTTTATCACACATGTTATCCATACAAATTCAGGCAAATTAATACACCAATTTGGTGTACGGTAACATTTACAACAAAACTTACTAAATCACACAGCAAAAAACTTATCACATCAGATACCAAAAAACTTACAATATCAGACACCAAAAAAATTACCAAATCAGACACCACAATTTCACTTACCAATGAACTTACCATTTCACTCACCAAATCCCACACCAAATCCCACACCAAAATATTATTCACAATACCAATTACACCAAATAATTTACACCAAATTACTAATACCATAAGTAATTGAGGATTAAGGTATAAAATTCGTTATCACACCATTCATACAAACAAATTCACCAACACATGTACCATAATATTAATTGAAGTTGGTCTTTCTATAAGGTCTTAAAAAATACCAATAGCAAGATATCACACACCAAAATAAATTATTTGTTTATGTTATTTATATAAGACATATACCATACCAATTGCATCTGATCACATACCAAGATAATTTTTCAATTTAAATACACCAATACCCAAATTTTAACTTAAAGTTGGTCTTTGTATAAGGTCTAAATATTAACAATAACACCATATTGATAAGAAATCAGTTGGTGCGGAAATCAATTAAACATACCAATTAAACAAGATCACAAATAATAAGAAAATTTTGAATCAAGTGTTTTTATACGCACAATAACTTACGTTGGTGCGGTAATCAATTAAACATAAAATTATACCAAAAAATATTCATGAATTGGCTGTTTAATAACCACCAAAGTTGATTTGCTATACCACCAAAAAATATCACTCGTAGAAACTCAATATTACTTAAACCTAATAATATAACAAAAAAACTAAATTTATACCAAAAAACGTACCTGATAGTCCCATGCTATTAAACTTAAAAGATTACCAGATGCGCTATTAACAAATTCATATAAATTTTATTTCACCATTATAACGTACAATATAAACAAACGACTAATTATTGAAAACATAAAACACAGATGGAGTGAAAAATCAAATATATTAACAACGTAAAAAAAACCAAATCAATCATTTTTTATTCATATACTTGATGAGTCTCATCTCCCGTTGTGTTGTATTAGAATTGAAAAATTGTTGGTATCCATTTTGAATTGTCGATCAGAGTAGTCAGGGAGTTTTATTTTTGTTAGAAACCTCTCTTCATGGGAGAGAATATTTAACAAATCTGAGTAAATTAAGGTAAAATAATTGGAGAAAATTAAGGGATATGTGATTTGGTGGCTGACTCTTCCACGTTTCTGTTTTTTTTTAAAATAAATAAATATAAATTCTAGTTTTGTAAAAAAACTATTGCTATATAAGTGAAAAAAAAAGTATTGTTATATAGTAGTAATTTAGATACTTAAGTTGTATACTTAAGTTTTTTACCCTTTCATAAAAGGGGGTGACTAAAGAATATGAAATAGGCATAGCTATCGTTACCCACCCCAACTCATGGTCGTTCTATCCTTACCTCCAAATGTTTTAAAAAAAACCAACGACGCCTGAATATTTCAAAAGGGTGAATTAGGGCATCTAAATATTGAACTAAATAGCGTTAAGGTTAAATCCTATTGATGGTCTACTAAAACATATATAATTCTAGGTAAGAGATTCTAGTTATCCTAAAGGAGAGGGATAAAAAAAAAAACTCTCTTAAAGATTTGTTAAAAAAAAAAGTTAACCGACCGAGATTAGACTAATTAAAAAAGAACTTGTATAAAAAAGGGGTTTTTAAAATAAAAATATATTAAATTAGTAATATTTGTTACAACTAGATATAAATTAGCATTAAGAAAATAAAATGTTAATGTATACGAATTTATAACATGCTAACTATAAAAAATCTCAAAAGTGAAATAATGTCTATTATAATTTTAGAGACACTTCATGAAAAAATTAATGTAACCAAGCTTATAAGGGTAAGGGGATTAAATTTCAGCATATATACACATGATTGATCTTGAAAGGGTATATATTTTATAAAAAAAGACTACATTTTTATCCCTTAAATCGACCTGTTTAAAGTCCTCCAAAGAGCTGCATTTTTACTCTAAATGAGTCAACATTTTAACCAAAATAATCTTATCTATAAGTTCTAAGAAAATATGTGTTCTTGTCTTCAAGGTTGTGATTTTTAATACATGGATTACTATACTTTGAAACCCTTAAAACATGATGTTTTTAACTTTTAAAATCTGCACCCTTTTAGAACTAAAATACATCATTTTGATCCCAATATGCTGCGTCATAAGGACTCCCCTAACAAAACGTTTTTGCTCCAAAAATACATATTTGTAATAAAATCTGCTTGCTAAAAAAAAACGGCTACTTTTACTTCTCAAAATCTGGAATTTTTCAAGCTAAAATCTGCACTTTTGGACCTCAAAAATCTGCATTCATTAAGTTGCTAAAAAAAAAAATTCGTTATTAACTCTTATTGAAGCAAATCTTAAATGGATACATTCTCCCTTCAAAGAGATAAAAGGAAGTCGTTTCCAAGTTCACTTTTCTTAAAGGTTAAGCTTTCACAACCAAAAGATATAATAGATGAAAACTTCGTTGGAAAGCGTCGTCATAAGCCAAATGGTCATACTAAAACCCAATATCTAGAGGAATGTGAGATGGACGACTGCGTCTTACTATCATTCTAGTTGGTTTGTACAAATCCAAACACAAATAGGAGCAATCAAAAATATAAATGTTAAATACTAATATGTAAAACGTTAGCCGAAGTAACCGCGCATATATTATATAAAAAAAATGTAAAGCTTTGAACTGAAAAGGAAGCGTTGACACTATTGATGCGATGAGGGCTGGTAGACACGAGCAAATAATGTAGGCTATTGGTCGCTTCTCTGAATTGGACAGAGATGGAGTCATATACTAACTCCAAACGCGCTCCCGAGTGTGCATGTGACAAACAAAGAAGAAATAGAATTAGCGACTGAATTTTAGGTTCATCAAAGACATGTAAAATAAGTATCATGTAGTCATAGACATACTGTAGATATACTCAAAAACAACAGCCACAACAACATAATACCATTCTTGCAATTCCTTGACTACATTTAAGTAATTAGTATACCAAAAACTTTAACTATAAAGTCATAAAATAAGGACTGAAGCGAGATCACCTTTAACTGATCACTAAACAAAAAATCAATCCACAACACTACTAGATTAAAACTAGTCATTCGAGAACTCTTTGGATTAGTTCTTGTAGAATCATAAAATCAGTCCCCCAAATGGAGGATATGTATAAATCAGAATTTTCACAAATCTTGAATGAAGGATTATGTTTCAGTTAACTATGTAATGACCAGACATTTATCCATATTCTTATATTTTCCAGATCTTCAAACAGAGAGGGGGATGAAACGAAGGGGTACCAATTTTGAATCCAAACATATTCATGTCAAGTTGTTCTAGATTTAATCATGTAGCATTACTCTTCAATTACCAACCAGAAAGAAGTATTCAAACTAGGCATCAATAGAGACGAGATTGAACAAAAATAAAATAAAAAATGAGTAAATATAGAAGCTAAAACTTGATAGATACGAAAATTAAAGGAAGTTTCAAAGGACCACGAACTTAAAGAAACAACCATTTAAGGAGCCAGCCATATTAACTTAAAGCAATATCAGATTCACTAACAAATCGATATTGAATTTAGGTTAAATAGAGAAGCAATATGAGACCGGGCTACAGTTGTAGCTATATAGGGATTTCACTTCGTATAACATTATTATCATTTAAGAATCATCCAAAGGGAGGAAAACACCAACATCTATTCAAACCGAGTTATTCATATTTAGCTAAATGTAAGAAAATAAACTTTCTATGCCAAGCAGCAGAAACAACTATGAATTAAATGTGTATCTAGACAAGAGGCCTAAAGGGGGTTAACATAACTAACTTTAATCAAGAGACTTACATATTTTGGCATAACAAATTTAACATATAATAGAGGCAATATGTGATCACTGTCCATATGTGAATATTTTTTAGGGGAAATCATGATGACGAAGTAAAACCGACAAGACAACGAGATATGATTAATATAGAAAAATGAAGATGAAGATGAAGATGCTTCAGACTATGCGAAACGGACTACACGAGAGAGTATCCGAATTTAATATCGAATGTGAACAGTCTTGAGCCAGCATTCCGTCCATATAATGAAACCACTTAACTTAAAAGGAAGCATCTGAAATTTAATTGATTGTTAATGGAGTAAAAGACAGGCCATTAGTCACTTTTGAATTCACAATTCACGACTCTAATCAGATACAAAGAAGTTTTGACCAAAATAAGCTATTTTAAAAACCAATTCACCAAACTAGTAGTATAAACGTACTTCATGGTAACGTTTTAGGTTATTTTTATTTTAAAAATTTAACGGACAAAAACTGACGGAGCTGACGACGTTAAATGAATAAACGTTACTGTGAGTAATGTTTATTGAGAATCCAATCACGTCAACCCTGCAAATGCAGAATAAAATCCTGCAAATTTAAAACGTTACTCATGGTAACGTTTACTAAGAATCCAATCACGGGTCTTCGACTCCTGCAAATTTAGCTATAAAACGTTACTCATAGTAACGTTTTACCTCAAAAACGTGACTGTCAGTTACAACACTCTGTTAAAGTCATATTCCTCCATTTTTTAAACTGGCCACATGTGATTATAAAATAAATGTTGTTGTAAGGAATGTTTTGCATATTCCAACAATATTCAACAAAACTTTTACTTGTGTTGCCCATTGTTAAAATAATATTCACAAAACTTCATCAGGTGTGAATTAAATACATCAAGTTTATCATATTATTAAGAGACTTTTTAAAATAATATTAATAAATTAGAAAAATAATTTTAAAGCTATAGTAAGAACTTAACATAATATGATAAACATGACTTATTTAATTCATACCTGATGAAGTTTTGTGAATATTATTTTAACACTGGGCAACACAAGTAAAAGTTTTGTTGAATATTGTTGGAATATGCAAAACATTCCTTACAACAACATTTATTTTATAATCACATGTGGTCACTTTAAAAAATGGAGGAATATAACTTTAACAGAGTGTTGTAACTGACAGAACATTTTTGAGGTAAAACGTAAATATGAGAAACGTTTTACTATGAATAACGTTTTACATTTGCAGGATTTGATTCTGCATTAGCAGGGTTGACGTGGTTGGATTCTCAATAAACAGTATTGTGAGTAACGTTGTACACCTAAAACGTTACTCACAGTAACGTTTATTCATTTAACGATGTCAGCTCCGTCAATTTTTGTCCGTTGAATTTTTAAAATAAAAATAACCTAAAACGTTACCATGAAGTACGTTTATACTACTTTTGTAAAAAGATTAAAAAGCGTATTAGTTTGGTGAATTGTTTTTTAAAATAGCTTATTTTGGTCAATGCTTCGAGATGCAAATATCATAACTTCAACAAATTATTTACAGGCTGATTTTAATCAAAGCTAAATGAGGCAAATTCTGAAAACATTTAACAACAGAGAAATAGATCAAAGATGAGGACATTTAAACGACCATAATCGATTCATGAAAAACTAAAAAAAAAATAAGGGAGATTACTGACCTTGTGTAGAGCAGCAAACAAGAGCTTCATCGTCAAGCGATTTCAACTTCAAACTTCCTCAAAATTCAAATTCAAAACAGAAAATAGAAGGACCAGAGAGATGAGATAAATATTTTTTGAACTTGAAAGCTTTTGTTACGTTTTTGCCTTGGTGATTTTCCGATCACTCCTGAATGTTTTTAACTGATTTCTCCCATATTTCTGGATTATTTTTTGGATGTTCATCGATGATTCTCTAAATGAGAACCGAAGTCCTCCTTTTATAGCCCAAATTCGGCTCCAAGAATTCAAATGTATAGGAGTATTTGGCTAGGAGCTTACCCTTATTAAGAACAGACTGACTGACTTCCTGACCTTTTTTATTCAAAGAAGGCAAAGAAGGAGAGGAAAGCACAGACGGGAAAGAAAGGGAATGCTCCTACTCAAGTCATATAAAACAAGGAGACATATTTATGCATGCGCAAAAGGCGATTAATCAAGATAGTGCAGAGGTGACAAAGCATGCATGAGGTTTCCTTCAATCTGGTGGTCCCAACAAAAAAAACATTAGAGCTCGCGACCTCAGTTGGCAAAATCAGGGTTGTTGCCTCGTTGTGAAGACAACTGAATTCAAATTTTGAATTCTTGGAAACACCAATTTCAGAGGCAACAGGGACGAAATGATGAGGGGACGACCAAATCTCTCAAGAATCGACCTTTTCAGGTGGATTTGAGAGGATGAGTGATTGATCTAGCATTTTTACGGCGACCCATAGTCGT
>JAJOOS010011512.1:0-47394 GCA_029582725.1 Solanum chiquidenum | reverse complement strand
GTATGCATTGAATGTGCCTAAGATGTTATAAGTGGCTTATGTGCTATTATGAATGGTTTCCATGTGTATGATGATGTATGGGATTTATATTGTGCCTAATGTGTTAAAGGTTTATGAAGTTTCTCTAAAAAGGCATGATGCATGGTTTCCAACTACATGTCCTTTTAAAAGCATGTTTTTGCATGGTTAACATACTTAGTGCATTCTTGTACTAACACCATTCTTCTTCATCTTTTTACACCAAGCGTAGGTGGTGGTGGCTAAAGGACCTTCCTAGAAGTGACGAGCTTGGCTTACTATTCCCAAGTTCGAGTGTCTCCTTAAAGATTCAAGGACCTTTATGTTTAAGAGTTTCTTTAAGTTTATTGTACTAGATAGTAGTTCTTTTGCATTGTAAGGGTTGTGTCCCTCTTATGTTGTAGTCGTGTTCTAAGATGGCTACTTTGAGATGTAGTATCCCGATTGTGTATTAAAGGTTTTATGAGGTGACTTTCTAAGTCTTGTGTTATATTATGAAAAGTTTTAAATTTTCCGCTATTTTTCTATGATAATGCAATGACGAATGCTAAGGGCTTGTATAAGACCTCCGAGAGGTCGAATACGCCGGTAACGACTATGGGGTGCTCTCGGGTCGTTACACAAATTCCCTCACACAAGGAATTATTCCAATTTCACACACAAATGTTTAATCATTTAAAGTTCCAGAATCAAATGTAATGCTCACTCTCACAAGGAAGAACACAATGCATGTTTTCACTCATAGGTTTGCCCATATTTTCTTATCAACATTTGTTTCGTCTCACTCAAGATCAAAAAGGTCTTCCCAAGGCTTGTAATAGGGCTGAGTGCAAAGGTATGGTTATTTAAGCTCAGTGACTTTCATCCTCATGAAATGTGGTGCTCCCAACACTTCCTTTCCTTTTACTTCATCATTCTTTTAGTGCTCATAAGTCGTCCTATTATTCACTTTCCATGGATTGTTTGGAAACCCCATTTTCTTTGTATTTTCACAACTTTATTCCACTTCTTGTTCATTCTTTTTCTTATTCTTTCTTTCTTTCCTCTTTGTTTTTTTTTGTATGGAGGGGTTCCATTTTTTTTTTCAAAACCATGGGTAGGAGACATTCTTTGCACTTCTTGACTTACCATTTCTTTTCACCACACCCCCACTTAGGCTTT
This sequence comes from Solanum chiquidenum, assembly GCA_029582725.1. Classification (NCBI taxonomy): domain Eukaryota; kingdom Viridiplantae; phylum Streptophyta; class Magnoliopsida; order Solanales; family Solanaceae; genus Solanum; species Solanum chiquidenum. The sequence goes on along the minus strand of JAJOOS010011512.1, from coordinate 46,215 downwards.
TGGCGTCAGTTGGCTATTCAACTAACCACCACTTCATGAGGATTATGGGTAATGAATAAAGAAGGGTTATGATTTCATCAAGTTTCTTCCAAAGAAAGGTAAAGCTCAAGGGGTGTTCAAGAGAGGTTCACATACTCACAAGGTTGGTCACAAAAGAAGTATATGTCAAATTGGTTCACACTTTTAAAATTTCCTAAGATCATATCAAGAGATAGCCTTACTTAATCGATCGGACCAACGGGGCAAATTCTTGGATCTATCATGCATGGTTCAAAGTAAGCTCATCACACTAGGCATCAACACTACAGTAAAACAAGACTCCAAACTTTCGCTAGTGTGCAATGATCATCACAAGAAACTCAATTCGATACTAGGCAAGTCATAACGAGATGCAAAGAGTTCACATATTGTCTATGCAACTTCATTTGGCCTCATCGTAGCCGCGCATTCAAGTTCGTTCAATTGAGAGCACTATTCAAGTCATTAGTATTGATCAGAATTGAGACTCAAATTTTGCAAAAGAACAACCATATTCAACACACGAGAGGTGGCAAAATTTTTGGATGGGTCAAAATCATTTTGCAGTTTAAAATAAAATGAGCCACAAGCTCAAACATCCACAAAAACAGTATATCAAACACAATTTTTATACAGAACAGCCCAAATAGATACACAAAAACACGGGAAGAAAATAACACCAAAAAGGTGGCCTCACCCCACCATGAAGAAAAAGCGTTTGTCCTCAAATGCAAATGAAAGTGCCTAAAAGTAAATGTAAGTAAGACAATGAGGGAGGTAAAGAATAGTCATGTCTACGCAGTCTCTCTATCTATCGGGGCATCAGTGCCTGGGGTATTATCATTCCAACCTTGGTTTTCATTGTCTGGAACTGCTTTGGTGACATCAGTCATGATTCCAGATAATTTATGGGTTCAGACGGCAATTTCTGTCAGGATCACCGACAAGATCAATAAATTGCCAATAATTTCCTATGCTCGCCTAGTTTTACAGACTCCAATGTAAATTTGTCTTTGAGTATAACGGTGGTTTGGTTCGAAGTTATCGAACCCTTCAGCGATTCGCGAAATGGACCTATAGTTCGTCAACCTGCACTTGTCGATTACTCTCTACACTTTCACCTACACAATCAACACACTTTTATTTAAAACAGTAAAACTTGGGTTGCCTCCCAAGAAGTCACTTATTTAACATCGCGGCTCGATGTGAAAATGTTTTCAAGTATCTTCCAGGTACACCACTTCAATCCAAGAAATTTCCTGACATTCACCAAAGTATAATTTCAAACGCTGCCCGTTCACCTTAAAAGCATGCCCTTCTTTCCCTTTAACTTCTATAGCGCCATTGGGGAATACTCGTGTCACTCTAAATAGTCCTGACCATTTTGATTTGAGCTTTCCAGGGAACAACTTCAGTCATGAATTGTATAGAAACACACAATCTCGCACCTTAAACTCTCGCTGGAGTATCTTAGCATCATGCCATTACTTCATCTTTTCCTTGTACAGAACTGAACTTTCGTAAGTTTAAACCTGAATTCGTCCCACTCAGTCAACTGCTCTACCCTTTCTTTAGAAGTTTTTGCCCAGTTCAAATTCAGAGCTTTCAATGCCCACATTGCTTTATGTTCTATCTTAACTGGTAAGTGGCAAGATTTCCCAAAAACTAATTGATACGGTGACATACCGATTGGAATTTTATAAGCGGTGCGATATGCTCATAGTGCGTCATCCAACTTTCGCGACCAATCAGTTCGATTTACATCTGTCTTTGCCAAAATGCCTTTGATCTCTCAGTTTGACACTTCGACTTTGCCACTTGTTTGGGGATGGTACGGTGTTGCCACTTTGTGCTAATAATAGCTTGCAGAGTCCCAAATCTTGGAAAAATGTATCGCTTCAAGAATTGAACAACATTTTTCCCTCATTATTTGAAAGAGAAACAACTTCTACCCATTTAGACACATAATCCACAACCACCAAGATGTATTTGTTGCCAAATGAGCTAACAAATGGGCCCATAAAATCTATTCCCCATACGTCAAACAACTCCATTTCCAGAATGGTTATTAGAGGCAACTCGTGCCTTTTGGAAACACCACCTTGCTTTTGATATTGAGGGCATCACTTAACAAACTCGTGTGCATCTTTGTAAAGAAACGGACAGTAATACCCACTTTGTAGCACCTTAATTGTTGCCCGAACACCACCATGACGCCCTCCCACCGGTGAAGTGTGACAAGCCTGCATGATCTCCCTAGCTTCCTATGCTAGGACACATCTTCTGATGATGTGGTCAGCACACTGTCTAAACAAATATGGCTCATACCACAAATATTTCTTAACATCGAATAAGAACTTCTTCTGTTTGTAAAAGTTCAATTCATCTGGTATTAATCCGCACGCCAAATAGTTTGCAAAATCAGAATACCAAGGGGGTTGTGTGAGGTTTACTGTGAATATCTGCTCATCTAGAAACACATCCTTTGTGTCGATCTCTGGCGCATCTTTATTCCTGACTTCCAATCTCGCCAAGTGATCAACCACTTGATTTTCACAACCCCTTCTATCCTTAATCTCAAAATTGAATTCTTGCAATAAAAGCACCCACCTGATCAATCTAGCTTTTGCGTCTTTCTTTGCCATTAGATAATGCAAAGCAGCGTGATTAGTCTGAATGATCACCTTAGTACGTAGCAAGTATGCACGAAACTTCACAAAGTCATAGACCACAATGAGTAACTCTCACTCGATAATTGTGTAGTTACGTTGAGCACTGTTTAACATTTTGCTTGCGTAGTAAATGGGATGAAAAAGTTTGTTTCATTTCTGACCCAACTCTACGCCCAATGCCATGCCACTTGCATCACACATTACTTCAAATGGCTCTAACCAATCAGGACTAATCATGATTGATGTGGAAGTTAGCTTATCATTCAGGCATTTGAAAGCTGCCATACAAGCATCATCAAAGTTGAATCTTACCTCTTTTTCCAAAAGTTTGCATAGTGGAAGTGCAATCTTTGAGAAGTCTTTGATGAACCTCCTATAAAATCCAGCATGTCCTAGGAAACTTCGAACTCCCTTTACAGAAATTGGAGGTGGTAATTTCTTGATTACTTTGACTTTTGCTTTGTCGACTTCCATCCCCTGTTGTGATACTTTGTGACCAAGCACAATTCCTTCTTTAACCATGAACTGTCACTTTTCCCAATTTAAGACTAAATTGGTCTCGACACATCTTTGAAGCCCTTGTCCCAAATGCTCTAAGCATTCTGCAAATGAGTCACACACGACTGAGAAATCATCCATAAATACTTCTATTGAGTCTTCCACCATGTCAGCAAAGGTGGATAGCATGCAACGTTGAAATGTAGCCGGGGCATTACATAATCCGAATGGCATTCGTTTGACGGTGAAAGTACCATATGGACATGTAAAGGTCATTTTCTCTCGATCCCCCAGAGCAATGGAGATTTGGTTATAGTCTGAGTACCCATCCAAAAAGTAATACCATCCTCTCTCAGATAGTCGATCGAGCATTTGATCCATAAAGGGCATGGGGAAAGGATCCCTTTCAGTCCATTTGTTTAACTTTTGATAGTCCATGCAAACTCTCCATGCTGTCACCAGTCGTAAAGCTACAAGCTCTCCCTTTTCATTAGGGACAACCGTGACTCCTCTTTTTTTTGGTACACACTGCACCGGACTGACCCATTTCTTGTCAGCAATCGGGTAGATTACTCCTGCATCCAAGCACTTTATTATCTCCTTTTTCACTACCTCTTGCATTGGTGGGTTTAATCTTCACTAATGTTCAACACTTGGTTTACAATCACTGTCAAGCTGAATTTTATGTGTGCAAATTCCTGGAGGAATCCCCACTATATCAGCGATAGTCCAACCGATGGCTTTTATATACCTTTTTAGAACTTCAAGGAGCAATTTTACTTGCCAATCAAGTAAGTCAGCCGCAAAAATCACCGGCAAGGTGTTATTTGTTCTTAAGAAAACGTATTGGAGATGCGAAGGTAATACCTTAAGCTCGAGCCTTGGTGGTTCTTCGGTTGATGGTTTGGGAGGAGGGCTCTCTCAAATTTTCAAGTCGATGTTCAATTTCATTGGAGTCTTTGTGAATTCCTCTTTACTTGAAAATTTGGCTACCGCTTCATCTTGAACCTGAACGTCGAATTCTTCATCGTTAGCCCACACAACTTCAAGGGGTTCTTTGCTACACATCAAATGTGTCACACTGGCCACAGCCTCGTCCGTCACATCATCATCTTATATTATATGAATATCACTCAGGTGTTTCATTGATTTGAACACGTCAAAGGTGACTTTATCATCGTTCACCTTAAACTTCAATTCCCCACTCTCGACATCCACCAACGCTCTCCCAGTTGACAAGAATGGTCTTCCTCAAATTATAGGAATTTTGGGATCTATGTCGCAGTCGAGTAAGACAAAATTGGCAGGAAAAATGAATCTGTCAACCTTAACCAGAATGTCATAAAGTATCCCAACTGGATGTTTGATCAATCTGTCAGCCATCAGGAGTCTCATAGTTGTGGCCTGCGATTCACCCAACCCGGGTTATTTATAAATAGCATACGACATTAGATTAATACTTGCTCCCAGATCACATAAGGCTTTTGAGAACATGAGCATGTCTATGGTGCACGAGACGGTGAATTCCCCCAGATCATCTTTATTTTCGATCAACTCTTTTGATATAATCGCACTACAACTGTGAGAGACTTCGATCGTCTCAAAATCCAAGCTCATCTTTCTTGTGACTAACTCCTTCATGAATTTTGCGTAACCCGGCATTTCTAATAATTCTTCAATGAGAGGGAGATTAATCAACAAGGTTTTGAATATTGACAGAAACTTCTTAAACCTTTCATCCTCATTCTTCATTTTGAGGCATTGCGGAAATGGAAGAGGTATCTTCGGTAAAGGCTACTTGTTGTTTAGGCATGGTTTGTATTTCTCCACATTAATTTGTGGGTCCTTTATGATGTCTTGTGGGATGGTTATTTCTTCGACCTCCACATCATTACTTGCAGTTGGTAAGTGAACTTCCTCATTTCTCACCATATAACCTTTTACCTCTTTTCCGCTCTGAGTGTCAACGGTTAGCCCTCTATCTTCATCATCCGTCTCCATGTTTTGTTTCAGTTGTACGGTAAGTAAAATCAATTGACCTTCAGGGTTTTGATTGCATATGTGTGTGAGTTTACTTGATTGTTCAAGGATGAGAAATCATTTTTCATTCCTTTCAATAAATCATCCGAGCTTCAAATTTGTCAAGGATGCGTGAAAGCAATTCATTCACACGGGGACTACTTGCACTCCCCCTAGATTTTCGGCTCTCACTTGAGTGAGTTCGATTCTCTTCATATTCGTCCTTTTTTCTCCAATAATCACTCTGCTCGGGTAAATCTTTATGACACTTCCTTTGCTCAACTTCTTTATAATGGTTCCAACCTTGATTTCCACCTCACTGCCAATAACGTGGGTAGAAACCCTCCTCAAATTTTCTGGAGTTCCAACCTTTATTCTCCCAAGGCTTTGATTAGCTTGGGGATGAACCCTCATCAACTCTGAACACTCCACATGTTCCCTTCATATGCTCATGTAGGACTTCCATCTGAGTCAACATCTTCTTGATGTTTTCATCCCTCTCCTTCTCTTTATCCAATTGCTCTTGTGTTAGTCTAAAGTGGAATGGGGAAACGTGATTATCTTTTGTATACCACGCTTGATTTATTCTAGTCATATCGTCTAGAAGAAATGAAGCCACCTCTAATGTTTGTAACATGAATCCTCTTCGTACCAACTGATCATCTACTTTTTTATTAACCGAATCAAGGCTTCGGTAGAAATATTTGAGCAACAAATCGGCTGGTAGCCCATGAGTTGGGTATTTAAGTAAGAGCTTCTTGAATCTCATCCATGCTTGATGGATTGGTTCCCCTTTTCTTTTTTGAACCCTTGGATTTCGTCTCTAATCTTCATCATTTTTTATGGAGGAAAGAATATTGTGTTGAACGCTATGACCAGCTCCTCCCATGATGTGATGGAATTTTGTTTAACTCGGTTAACCACTTGCTTGCTTCTCCTTTCAAAGGTAATGGGAACAACCGCAGCCTAATTGACTGTTGTGACACACCTTTGAATGAAAAAGGGCTGCAAACCTCTGTAAATCTTCTCACGTGCTCATGCGGATCTTCGTGATCAAGCCCTCCATAAATTCCTCTCATTTGGAGAAGGTGAAGAGTTGTTCTAGTGACTTCAAAAATCGCATTCTCATGAGTTTGAGGGATACAAATTGCACCCATTCCTCCCGACTGATCCGAATTATAGACACTATTTACAACGTCTATACCGTCTCGATGACCAACTTGACTGTCATTCATTTCTTCCTCATGCATGTTCATCTTTCCTGTTGTTAGCACAAGCACGCGAAACAAAACTGAAGATGAAGTAAGTAGAACTACAGCTAATTAGAAGAACAAAAATTATACTAAACTAAGAATTCTCAAGTAACACCACTTCATGGCAACGACGCCATTTTGATGTTTGTGTAATCAAGACACAACTTCCAATGCAAGTTTCTACGATCGTGCAATAGTATAGTAACCCAACCAAGGGTTGCGGTTGAGTCCCAAGGGAGTGGGCTTGAAAATTAATAGAAAAATTAAATTAAGTTCTAATTAGTCATAGCTAAAAATATTGTCAAATATAAACATATTAAATAAAAGGGGTAACACAAAAGTTCCATCCAAAGTATCGCACCCTGGTTGAGTGGAGGTCGGGATGCAGTGGCACTAGCAGTAGACCAAGGAGGAAGGGGAGAAGTGGAAGAACTCGGAGTCAAAGAAGGAGCAAAACTAGATATACCTAAAGTCCGAGGATCCGGAGTAAGCAATATTGCCTCTGCAGGTATAGTCTCAATGTCCACAGCCAGGGAAGAATCCACTGGGGCTGCCTTCTTCCTCACAGCCTCATCATTCAAGTACTCTGCCTCAATGCACCAGATATCGGTAGAGGAGGTGGGAATCACTTCCACGTCCTTCTTCATATCGAGGGGCACTCGGGGTCATCTGCACAGCTCGGTGATCAACATTGTAAAAGGGAGAGAGGTTTGGCATTGCTTTGACCTCATGGACATTTCTTGGCCAACGATCATACCTAAATTGATGCGCTTCGCTGAAATGATGGACCCAACACAAGCCACCTTTGTGTGGCGGAGGATAGATTCATTTTGGGATGGCATGATTGTGCTGCTTATAAAGCCTAACCAATACTTTGTTGCCATGTTGAGGTCTTTCTTTTCTATGGGTGCTCCAGCCTTGATCCAATTGGGAGTACCGTCAGGTAACAGAGGGGCTAACCACTTTTTCAGAGTCTCCAATGATTGTGTCTTGATCATGTATTGATAGTCATCTGAAATATTTTATGTACACTCTAGAACTACATTAATATCATCGTTATCACACTGAACCTTCCTTCCCTAGATGACCACATAATCTACCGGCTTGAATGTCGCAGCCTTCCTATTCCCTTGTGGCACTAGGGATTCGTAGGCAGTGTAGAATTCCCAGACCCATTTAGGAATGTTAGGGCCATGGGGTCTAGTGAATATCTGGAACTTGTGGGATTTTAGTGTGCTCCAGATCTCAGGATATCTATCTATCACTCCATCTGTAGACAATCTCTTCTCCTCAATGATGGTCCTCAATCCCTCAGCCTTCAGTCTGTTCAGAGACTGGGGAAGAGGACCTTGTGCAGGTGGTGCTGGGACAACAAACTTGTCTGGGATATGAGAAAGAGTAGCAGCATGGGGTACCCGGATCCTAGACGGAATATGCATCCTCTTAGAGCGCAGTTCAGCTCTCCAGGCCAATAGTAGTTGATCCTTCTCAGGCTCAGAAGTGGTAGCCTGAGGGTCCTGGTGCTCACCCGCACTCTCAAAAGTGGTGAGATGAGTGGCATACACTCCATCGCTGTCAGAGCTCACCTCCGGTGATTCAGGAGTAGGATCCTTCCCTTTGCCTTTACACTTCCCACACATTGTAGGATGTTTTGTAGCCTTTGCTCTGGATGCAGCTTCATCCTCATTGATTGTGATTTCCCTTTCCCTATTTTGGGGCGGCATGTCTCGACATGCTACTTTTGGTCTAGCCATTTTTGTAGAACACACAAAAATCATTAGAACAATTCAAGAAAAATGCAGAAAATAGGTTGTAGAAAGACTCGCCGAATCACTTTGACGAGCTAGATCGGGCTCACCGAATGGATTGGCTAAAAAATTTCCCAAAAATATGGCATGTCGGCGATGTTCAAGGCCTTTCAGTGAATCACTGACATCATTCGGTGAGTATAGACTATCCCACCAAAAGTTACAGTATGTTTTAGGGGTTAGGGGCGCATAAAGGGCGATAAAGGGAGACTTTCGGTGAGTTGGCGAGTGAACTCGGTGAGCTCAGGCTTCTCATCAATAGTTACAGAATCAAACTCAACAAATTCATGAAATTAAAGGAGATCTAGGGGGATTTCAGCGATCCACCGAGTGGTTCAGCGAGCTCGACCCAATTCATCAAACTACCTAACGTGCCTATTTTCAACTCCAACTCCCAAAATCAGACCCGCAGCCCCCGAAAATAAAATCAAACCACATCCAAAATCAATAAATTTCAAACCCATATCACCCATGCCCCGGTTTGTCCAAAATTAGGCATTTGATGACTTTAGCCCTTAAGAATGACATCAACCTCTCCATTATTGGGGAAAACACGTCATTTAGCACAATTTGGGTTACTCAAACTTCACCATACTAAACCCAACAACAATTTACCGCAACGCAATAATTTATGATCAATATTAAAGCACAAAATTTGGAAAATTAACAACTTAGGCAATTAAGGCACCATTACGAGATTATGAAAGACAAACTAGCAAAATATTACGAGTTCAAAGAGGCCAGCACACATCAATAAGAAGTAAACAATTGCATTTGAGTTCAATTGCTATTTGAGAGTTTGGGGTTTAGAACACCAATCTTTAATGCCGAATTTGGATTTTGTAATGCTAGGCGTCAAAGAATTCCAACTCCGAACATAAGATCGACGAGAAAAAAAGCGAGAAAATGCAAAAATATTGAAAAATTAGAGTGCGGCTATGATGGTATGAAGTTAAAAGTGAGGGAATATGAAAGAGTTTGAAAGCTTAATCCTTTGGCCTTTAAAAACCTTCCAGTTCGCGGCCTTTCGGCGATACTATTTTTTCTCGGCGACGCACCGTGTGGTTACATATCTCGCTGAGTTTTTTAGGACCTTCAATTAATTTTAGGTCCAAACAGCGGAAAAATTCGAGCTCTCCGGCCTGTTTGGTGAGTCACCGATATGTCAATGGGCCCACCAAGTTTGACAGACTCCATCTTTGTAATTCCTTGAGTCCAACGGCGGTCCAAGTCTGGCTCGCCAACCTCTTTGGCGAGTCACCGACACAACTTTTAGCTCGCCAACCTGCAATTTTCAAACACATTCCACAGTTCAACCTGCACTATCAACACATGTTATTCCAAAACTCAAGTAAAGCAATAAAAACTTGTGTTGCCTCCCAAGAAGCGCCTTAGTTAACGTCGTGGCACGACGGAACTACCCACTCAAGCTTCATTTTGGGATTTGTCATAGTATCACTAGGCAATCCCCCTGTTGTCTTGGGTTAAGATGCGAAGAAATCTGACCCATTTGGGTCTCCAAATGTTTGATAGAGATGGAATGAGAGGTCACCGTCTGGTTGATAGTCGATACATCTTCCTTCATTTCCTTAAATACTTTATCGGACCCTTCAACCTTGTTGACAATACATGAGAGCATATCCTCAGTCCGTCCACCCTCGGAATCTTTGGGTTTTTGATATTCTTGAGGAAGAACATACCTATCCTTCTCCCCATCCCTTTCCTTCCAAGTGGCATTTCAATCCTGCACTTTCTATTACGGTCTCTCCAGCCCTCATCTTTATTCCAACCTTGGTTCTTACCCATCCTTGGGTAGTTTGCACGTTAACCTCTTCCTTGGTTGGCTAGGAAGTTTACTTCTTCATTGTACATCGCTTCGAACTTGGCCTCATCAGGGTTTACACACCCAACACCCATAACATTTACACTTCTAGCATCAGCACCCATGACATTTTTGGCTAAAATGTCAAGTTGGGTCATCATCTTTGCCATGTTTTCGTCCCTCTCTTGATCTTTCTCAATTTGTTCCTTTGTCAATTGAAAATGAGAGAGGAGACCTGATCTTCACGGATGTACCACGCCCGGTTAATTGTAGTCGTGCCATGATGTATTTGGGCTGCTATCACATATGGTTGTTGCATTAAACCTCCCGGAGAAAGTTTATCAGCCACTCCCTTGTTGACCGAATCAAGGCTTATGTAAAAGTACTGTAGCCAAATGTTGTCAAGCAATCCATGAGTTAACTATTGAAACGCCAACTTCTTAAATCTTAGACAAGTCTCATGGATTGGCTCACCCTCCAAACGCTTGAAGCTTTGGATGTTATCTCGAAGAGTCATCATCTTCGAAGGAAGGAAAAATTCCACTTAGAATACAGTGACAAGCTCTTCCCACGAAGTGATAAAATCTCTTGGCAACTCCGCCAACCACTTAAATACTTCTCCCATTAGAGAAAATGGGAACAATCTCAACCGGACCGATTCTTGGGATATGTTCTTAAAAGAGAATAGCTCGCAAACATCAACAAAGTTCCATATATGCTCATGGGGATCCTCATGAGTAAACCCACCAAACAAGCCTTTCAATTGGATGAGCTGCAACATGGTGCTTGTAATGTGGAACACAACGTTACCTTCAGCTGGAGTCAAGAGAATGACACCAACTCCACCTACAAGATTTGGGTCATTGACATTTGGTTCATTGACTTCATTGAGATTTTTTATGTTATCTTGATGGCCCACTTAGCTATCATTGCTTCCATTGACACTCATTTCCTCTGTTTTAAATAGAAGCACAAAACCAAAACTAAAAATAAGTAGATTCAACTATGATTAAAAAGAACAAATTGGACTTCACCGAAAAGAATCTCAAACAACACCACTCACCGGCAGCGGTGCCATTTTGATTGAGGTAACGTTCATCAAAGACACTTTATCTAATTATAAGCGTCAACTATCATTAATAAGTATATAACCAAACTAAATAAGCTGGGGTTGAATCCCAGAGGGACCGGTACGTGTTTTAGATTCGATTGGGAAGTATGAACATGATCAAATCAGTCATAGGAATAAAAAAATTTGAATAAAGACTTCATTCAAATTAAGGGGTGACACGAATGTCAAATGGGGGGTTTTGGTTTTGATTATCAACTACAAACTGTAGCAAACAATACGAAATAATAATAATGAGACGGGTTCTTGGGATGTGATCGATTATAGGTTAATGTAGACATATGGGTAATTGCAACTATTAGAAAATATCTAGATATTAGTGAGTAGGCTAGGCTATAGTGGAGATAAATTTTCTCTCAAAGAATTTACCCCGAATCAAGTGATTTTTCTCGAATATCAACAAATATGCAAAATAAAACCAGCCCACACCTTAATCCATTCACTCTATGGAGTTGAATGTGTGGAATAGGGTTTAGGATCCACTCTTTCAATCTGAACGCAGGTCAACCCAATACCCACAAACCATCAATCAAAAACCTTAGTTCTAAAACCTCTCTCTCGAGCAAGCCAAGAACACAAAGCTAGAACTACATTTGCAACTACACTTCTCAAATTAAACCATAATTCATGATTAAACTCACTTATAAATAGCATTTAAACTAACAATTAACAATACCCATAAGTTAAATCAGCCCATAATCACACCCCAAGAATTGGGGTTTTAGCTAGATATCATAAAAAGGTAAAAATTGTTACCAAATTGATTATCCATCAACTGGGTAAGAGTAATTTCGTCCTTACAATGCTCTAATTGGAAGATTCTCAAAGACCCACTTTCAATTTATCAAAAGTGCATTTCTTCAATCCTTCAAAGCTAAGGAAAACTAGAGAAAACTGTCTCCAGATGCTAAAAACTTAATAATAGATTATTCTAAAGAGTAATTGATACTAAACTAAATGTTCAAAAATGTATTTATAGTCACCGAAAATAAGTACAAAAGCTCATTAGGCGACGTAAGTCATGCTCGCCAAACCACTCGGTGATCTGCCTTTTGGTCACTTCCATCGCCCTTCTGCCTTGGCATTCAGCATCCTCAAGGTCTGTAACTTTGGGCGATCTAGCACTGCATCGCAGAACTACTCGGTGATCCGTCGACTGCTCCTTTCTCTCGCCAACTAGGTTTCTTTCCTTATGGCTTGGCACACTGAAACTTTAGGCGGTCAGATAGACATTCAATGATTCGCCAAGTGAACTTGGAGATCACTAGGTTGCCCTTCTTCATCCTTTCAGCCTGTTTTGTTCCTTTTTGCTAGTTAGTGTCCTTTCTTTGTTCCTCAGTCCATATACCTGAAAATAAAGGATTTTACATTAGTGATTGGCATAAATTAAGCATTTGAGGACACTAATTCTATTTAAACAAAGCCCTAAATAAGGAGGACCCTGGATACTGCCAAAAGGCAGTGGACCAAGACAGGATCGACACTTTGTGGGTCAGTCCATACCCGTTGGTGAGGGGTCGTTGGTCAAGGCCCTAAATACAAGTCTCTGAACCCCAACCCATGCTTCACCAACACAGGACGTGGGTCCAACCAGAGTTCTTCATTGTAATGCATGTAAATATGTGAATGAGGCTTTTTTTATCAAACCTAATGAAATGAGTATGAATGAAAAAATACATGTTATGATTCAACACTTGACTGTATGATTGTGAATATATACATTATGAGTGTGATTGTGATTATGGTTATGTTAAATGGATCGGGTGTCATGTACCGACACATATACATGCAATAGATGGGGTGTCACGTTTTGACACACTAACATGCATTGGATCGGGTGTCACGTTTCGACACACTAACAGTTTTGGTGTGGGTTCTAGGAGAGGACCATTGATTGTTATATCAACTTGTTATTGAGGATGTGGAATTTGTGCATTTCTCCTGAAATAATAATAGATGTGTATATTTTTTCTGTATATATATGTTTATCTTGTAGCATTTACTTGTTATATCTCATTAATGAATGAACTGTGAATGGTCAGGCCCAAATTGGGATGTGGTATTGGAAGTGGAGACCAAGAGTCTGGGTGTTACTGTGTATTACATTAGATAGGTTGTCTGATATCTTTTAAGCGGAGAAGTGGGGAGGTGTTGGTGTCGTAAATGTTAGGTAGTTGGGTCGTACCCGGGAAGGGGATTCATATTGAAACGGTTAGTGGGCCTTGATAAAACAGACTATAAGTTAAGGGTATGTTGAAGAGTGGTAGGTCGGGTAAGTAGCTGTTACATCCGGAACCTCTTTCAGAGGTAGAAGGGGTAAGTTATGATCAAGAGCGAAACGAGTAAGGGGTTAGAGTCAAGTGTACTAGTATATGCTAAGGTATGCAGGATTGGTAAGGGAGGGCATAATGATTTTAAGGTGGAGCAATGAACAGTCTTATTTCATGTTCCTGCTGGTTAATTTTCATATATTATGGGGTTGGTATTTGGTTGACTGATGATGCCTACCAGTACGTGTGGTTGTACTGATACTTCTCTTGCTATGCCTTTGTGATACATCCAAACTTACACCTCCATTAAGAGATATAAACGGTCGAAGTCAATTTATAGAACTCAACGTGAATTGAGGTCGATCCCACAAAGAATTTCTTTAAAAAAATGATTTCACTGTCGCGTTTACTCAAATGTCGTTATTATTTCCTAAAGAAACAATTACGGAAAGTAAAATGGGTTTAGTTGTAATGTTCTAGTAACTAAAATTTGTAATCAAAATCCAGATAAACAATTAACAGAGTTTCAGTTCTCAAGTTGTTTCGATGATTAAAAGAAACCAGGATTGTGTTCCCCATAACGTTACACCTAATGTTCTTTCGTAGTTGAGTTCAAGCAATTTATCTCTACAACATGCAGAAAAGTTTATATCTGATACATCTCTGTCTAATTAAATAATGTTCACTCAAGTCCTCTCGGTCCCAAAGTGTTACTAGTTTTACCCTCGTTTACAATGGTGTTACAGTTCTTTTCTCTCAAACTAAAACTTTTACTCCATTTCTTCCAGTTAATTTAGCTTTTTCCTAACTATTATTTTTCTATCGAACAAATAATAGATACAGGCTCATTCCAATGTGTGCACTAATCAGAATAAAGGAATAATGAAAGCTAGATTATAAGTTGCAAACATAAATTGTCTATCACTCATTTTACGAAATTACACTTGGATTTTACGTCAAGATCCCACAATCCCAGTTGTGGTGTTTAGCCACTCATGATTTCACGTAATTTAACACTCCGGCAAACTAATGAACTAAGCTAGAGCCTAATATGTAAACTAGTAGCCTAAATGGGGTTGAACGTAAAGATTAGAGTCTTAAAATAACCTCCCTAAGTTAGTACAAGTGTGCTAGGACCTAAATGTCAAGGCATGACCCCCAAGGACCAACCAAAGGTCCTTAAGGAGGGCCTTGGTTCGCACCCAAAAAGCTACCTGAAGGCAGTCACCCATGAAATGAGCACCCACGAGCCGTTGGTGGACTCATGCCCCGTCGGTGGTGGTCGTGAGTTGAGGCTAGACCTCCCCTAATTTTCCCAAAGTCTCTGTCTGAGCTATGAGCATGCAATATAGTCTGTGGACCCACTCACGCCTCGTGGGTGGGGTCTCATTAGTGAGATCTGGACCTTGGAAAAAATGACAAGCCTCAGACCGAACCCACGAGTAACCAGCACGGTCTATGGGTCCATCCACATGGGTTTTGTAAGGCTGTCTCAATGTTCGGCCTAGGGTGAGTTAATTTAGGAAAATTCTATTTTAATTATTCAAGGGTGGGGACGGTTTATATTGGTTATTTATACATATATAAGTAGTTATTAAATATTAACCACCTGTTTAATACCTCATAACTCACAAGACTCAAACTAAAAACCAACTCCCCTCTCCAATATTTCTCTCTCTAAGATTCCATTGAAGAACAACAACAAGGTCAAGTTTAGGGTTCAAGGAGCAGTCTTTCTTCTTCAATTTCTTGTGGAAATCATCCCAAGGTATGGTTCCTTTATTTCTATGGGTATCTATCACCCATAGAGACCATTCAAACTTGGTTTTTAAGATTTCAATTTCGCCAAAAATCTAGGGTTTCAATCTATGTCATGGGTATTCTTCCAAAACGTTTTCAATTATTTAATTATGGTTTATTATGGTTGATTATGATAGATTATGATTGGATTAAGGGATTATTGTTTATTTATGATGAAATTCCTCATAGACCCATGATTTTCTCCATGTTAATAAATTATGAATTGATGATGTGGGTTGATTGCTATTAGAAGTATGTCAATCTGTTATGTTTATGTTTATTGAGTTATTGAATCATGAAATTCCATTTATCTTGTAGTAATTACGGATGCTTGGGTTGATCTTGATTCATAGCCTTGAAGGGTAATTTCTTAGGGTTTGTCCATGTTAATGAGGATTGTATATGAACTCATGATTCACTTAGTTAGTGATGATCCTATGACTATTGTGCAATTGTGGTATTGTTGCAAGATCCTTCCCCCCATACCCTTATGACTATGAATGAAAGGTCTATGATTATGATAATATTATTATGTTGATTCAAAGGCTATTTTCATGAAACATTATGAACATGATGTGAAAGGTTTACTCGTGTATTAATGATTCTAAGGTTGACAGGAAATTCTCACCTAATGAATCCATGAGCTTCCATGATACCATGTTGGTTTGAGTGCTACACATTCTTCCATGAACATGAATTTAAAGTAAACACTTCACATGAATATTAAAGGGAATTAAACTTAGCACCGAGTGGATATGAATATGAGATGGAAGCTTTTACGTCAGAATGTCCGGCTTCCCAAGGCAAGTTATCTCATGAGATGGAAACCTTTTACATTAGAAAGTCTGGGATTCTAGTAGTAATATCCGTATCCCATAACTATGTGCCCACATAGGTCTTTAGCTAGTGGATCCACGTAAATGCTAAACATGTTTTTTCTACCTTAGGCAAGTAGGACACCTCTTGTCGGTGTGGGGGAATGACACCGGATTCCATGTAGCTCACATGGTCTATGTCGGTTAAGGCTATATTTCCCTACATGACAAGAACATGATCCATGACATGAAAAGAATAATAATATGAACTATGAACTATGAACAAGAACATGAGTTATGTACTATGATTACTTGAGAAGTTCTACTTATTATGAATGGGGGTATGGGACTTCATTCATGCATTGCACAAGTAGGCTTTGAGAGTCATTTTGGTATGTGCTTTTACGACATGATGCCTTATGAGTTAATGCATGCTTTATATTAACCATGAATATGAATTATGAACATGAACATGAACATGACCATGAACTATACTTATTATTTCTTAATATGCTTTGCTTAGTGTGAGTTGGGATATGGGACTTCACTTATACATTGCACAACTGAACTTATAAAGGGGTTGTGGAGTGGTTTCCTTCTGCTATGAAGTTATATGAAGTTATGTATGCATGATTATGGTAGTCTAGGGTTGCTTATGGTATGGCTTGACTATGTAAATACTCTAAATGTGCATGATAAATTTTAAACTTGATAAATGCATGATTTCAACTAAATGTCCCTTTTATGCATGTTTTAAGGACTTTTATACATGACTTCCATACTTAGTACATTATTTGTGCTAACCCATATTTTCTATCTACATTTTCTTATAAGTGTAGGTTCCGGTCGTTGAGATATACTCCTACTTTGAAGTAAAGCTTGGGTTGACTATTCATGATCTCCAAGCTTGGTGAGTCCTCATGGTTCGAGGACAAGTCTTATTCATTTCTAGTTTCCTTTTGTACTTTCCATTTTCGAGACTATATTCAATTGTAGTAGATGGTTTCTATGAGACAAGGTCTAGAATCTTATATTTATTTTATGAAAAAGACTTCTATTGTAAAAAGTTTTAAATTCTGCATCATTTCTATTTACTTATGTTCATGATTATGCTAAGGGATTGTATGAGACCTCTTCGGGTCAAGTACACCGTGTTACATCTAGGGGGTACCCCTGGGTCATGACAAACTTGGTAATCAGAGCACAAGGTTTAGAATGATTCTAGGGTGATGTCTCATGAACCACGTCTAGTGGAGTCTTGTTCATGAGTGTGAAGCGTGCCACACTTATGAATGAGAGGCTATAAGATGTATAGGAACTTTAACTTCTTTCATTACTCTTTAGTCGTGCCTTAGAGTTTTAACTCTATGCAGCCATTTTCCTAACCCTTCTCTTGTGTCTATAGGATATGAATACAAGGAAGGTGACCGCAAGAAGGATGGAAGAGGAGATTATGAATGAGGGAGTACGTCCCAAGGTCCTCAAGTTCCTCAAGCTCCTAATGATGAGGGGGCTATGTCGAATGTAGAAATAAGGTCGGCTCTCCAAATATTGACCCAAGCCGTGACGGCTTAAGTCAATACAGATGCTAGAGCTCATGTGAACCCTAATGATAGCACCGTGGCTTCAAGGTTGAGAGATTTCACAAGAATGACATAAGTTATGACCTTACCCTACTGTATCAACACAAAATCTAAGCCGACCCTGGAGGCATCACAATAAATCACATAACCGTCTGAACCATCTGTTAGAGTCAAGACATGAGCTGTAGTCAACGTAGTCTTCAGTTTTGAGAAACTATTCTCACATTCATCTGACCACTAAAATTTAACCTTCTTTTGAGTCAACTTGGTCAACGGGGAAGCTATGGATGAAAATCATTCAACAAACCTTCTGTAATAACTGGCCAAACCTAAGAAACTTTTGATATCGGTTTGAGATGTGGGTCTAGTCCAGTGCTGTAGTGCCTCAATTTTCTTAGAATCCACTTGAAACCCTTTGTTGGATACCACATGACCAAGGAAAGTGATGGACTGTAATCAAAATTCATATTTGATGAACTTCGCAAAAAGCTAGCGATCTTTGAGAGTTTGCAGAACAACTCTCTGATGAGTCGCATGCTCTTCCTCACTCCGAGAATAAATGAGGATATCATCAATAAAGATGATGATGAACAAGTCCAAATACTATTTGAACACCCTGTTCATTAAATCCATGAAAGCTACAGGAGCATTTATTAGTCCAAAAGACAACTACAAATTCATAGTGACCATAACGAGTCCTGAAGGCTATCTTTGGGATGTCACTATCTATGACTTTGAGCTGATGATAGCTCGATCTAAGGTCTATCTTAGAAAAGAAAGTAGTACCCTGAAATTGGCTGAACAAGTCATAAATCCCGGGGATGGGATATTTATTCTTTATTGTGACTTTGTTCACCTACCAATAGTCCATGCACATTCAGAGAGAACTGTCTTTCTTTTTAACAAACAATACTGGAGCAACCCATAGATAGATACTTGGTCTGATGAAGCCCTTAATAAGAAGGTATTTCAACTGCTCTTTCAGTTCCTTAAGCTCGATTGGAGCCATTATGTAAGGAGGAATCAAAATATACTAGGTATCTATGAGGAGATCTATTCCAAAGTCAATTTCCCTTTCGGGAGGAACTCTAGGAAGATCTTCTGGGAAGGCTTCTGAGAACTCATTTACTACAAGGACTGACTCAAGAGTTGGGGTTTTGGATTTTGAATCCTTGTCCCGAACAAGATGATATATATACCCTTTGGAAATCATCTTCCTAGCCTTAAGGTAGGAGATAAATCAACCTATAGGAACTGAGTTACTACCCTTTCACTCTAAGTCTGGCTCGTTTGAAAACTTCAACTGAACGATCCTAGTTCTACAATCCATTAAGGCATAACCAAAATGTAACCAATCCATGCCTAGAATGATATCGAAATCTACTATTTCTAACTCTACAAGTCTATTGAGGTGACTTTCTGGGAACCTATGACATGATAATTTTAGTATACCCATCTAGCTATAACTGGGTCACCAATTAGAGTAGAGACTAAGAAGGGTTCTGAAAGAGTTTTTGGACTGACATCGAAGTTTACTCCTATATAGGGAGTTACAAAGGAAAGTGTAGCCCCTGGATATAATAATGCATAAACATCTAAAGGGAAGACTCATAATGTACCGGTGACCACATTAGGAGAATCATCGTGGTCCTAGCGATCCTGGAGAGCATACAACCTGTTCTGGCGCTGACCACCACCTATACCAGACGAGGCACCTTGCTGAGTTTGGTGACCTGCTGGTGATTTAGACTGAGCCATATTGTTGTTACCTCCTTGACCCTACGTGGCAGAAGAGCAATCCTTCAACCTATGGCCAGACTAACCACACCCAAAGTAACCTTCTCTGTCTGCAAGACACTCGTCCGGATGGTTCACACCACACTTTAGACAAGTTGGGAAAGTCTTGTTACCTGAAGTACTCTCCTGAGACATATAGCCTAATGCCCTACCTTTCAAATCCTATCGAAACCTAGGGGGATGGAGCACTAGCTGATTAAGGTGTTGGAGCTGTAGACCTCTGTTGAAACTGTGAGTGATTTCCACCACTCGATCTCTACTGCGAGTATTCATAATTCCCTATTCTAGCCTTCTTCTTGTCCTAGCCATTTACCTAAGCTTATCTCCCTGAACCTGCTGAGCATGAGTCCTGAGTCTAGAGATATCTATATCCCCTAGAAGCAT
The DNA here is from genome assembly GCA_029582725.1 of Solanum chiquidenum. Lineage (NCBI taxonomy): Eukaryota > Viridiplantae > Streptophyta > Magnoliopsida > Solanales > Solanaceae > Solanum > Solanum chiquidenum. Next base: position 26,347 of record JAJOOS010011512.1, on the reverse strand, counting down.
AGGATTCCTACACTCAGTCTTCACCAGGTCGGATACCCTAAACAAGAACTTACTCATTTGTGCTCTTGGATCGACAACCATGTGTGAAGAATACCTGTAGAGCTGGGTGAACTTTAGCCCGTATTCTTGTAACATCTCAGAATCTAGTAGACTAAGCAAGGGGCTAAGTAGGAAGTGACAAGTCAAGTATTGAGCCTGGGAACCCTTCACGAAGGCCCAGACGGACTGTGAAGGGCACCACCAGTCGTGGTGTATCCCATGATGGCTCATAGTACTGAGCCAAAGAGGGCTCCCCTCCCACAAGCCGCCAAATAGCTTGTGAAGAGCCCAACTAGCCGTGGTGATGGCTATGGAGGGAAGACAACAATTGCCTTAAGAGTGACCCTCCACACCTGCCACTTGACGACTCGTGAGAGCCTAGACAACTTGTGGAAGGGGTCGTGAGGGGAGTGAGGTTTTGGGGAAGGATTTCCTAGCCACTGGTCAAGGACCACGACTGGCACAATGGGTCGTCAAGTCCTTGATGGCTCGTGGAGCCTCGCGTATGGGGGTTTAGTCAGCTAAAAGTTCAGGGGTAGTTGGGTCTTTTCCTATATAAATTATATTGATACTATGTCATTCTACCCATGCATAGGTCCCCTATATATGTGATTTAACCCCAAATTCAACCCATTCAAGTCATTCTCTGAAATTCACCAAAAGAAATCAAGTTCTTCCTCTCAAAATATTTTCTCTCTCTAGAAAATTGAAGATGAGGGGTTCAACCTAGGGTTTCAAAGCAAGTCCCCAATTCTACCATTGAAGGAAAGCTTTTGGCATTGAGGTATGATAGGTTTCATACATGGATTCCTTCCATTCACGGAGTTTCCAAAATCTCCTATTTTTTAAAGTTAGAAATCCCCTATTATGTTAGGGTTTTCTTTAATTTCCATGGGTTCTCTTTATTATAGATTTAAATGATTGAATTATGATCTATTATGCATGAATTGATGAAATACTATGATTTTATGATGTTTCATTTATGAATCCATGAAACCCCAATGTTATTTCCAAGTTATGAACATATAATGTGGGTCTTGCATTATGAAGGAAGAGTTTTATGTAATCAAGCATGAATTGATAGAAGTAAATGAATTTATGATGAAACCCATATCTAACCCATGTTTTCTAAATGTTGATGATTGAAAGTGGGTTTTGAACCTTGAAAAGGTGAATTATGGAATTATGCATGTTCTTGTGAAATCTATGTAGATGTTTTAAGGATGCTTTGAGAGTGAAGTATCAATGATGATGTTGTTGTTCTGTTATTGAAAGGATTTCTCATATACACATAAAAGAATGATTGTGAAAGGTTTTCTCACATAGTAAGGATTCTAAGGTTGAAAGGTCTTCTCACTAAATGAATCAAAGATAAAGAGCTATTCTAATAAAACCTAGCTTTGATTGGTTATTAAATGATACCTTTACATGGATGAGTTATGACTTAGCTTGGATTGACAAGATGGTGTGCCCTTCCATGGATAATAAGAACAAGTAAGAATATGAATATTCCATAGGATTTATGCTTAGTACCTAAAGGATATTGAGATGGAAGCTCTCTCGTTAGTAGAGGTCGGGTTTCTAGAAGCAATCTCCTTAACCCTTACCTATGTGCCCCCATAGGATGATTGTCTAGATAGACATTAGCTAGTGGATCCACTTAACCTAGAAGTTCATGTTCCTTACCTTGGCAAGTAGGACAACCCTTTCCGGTGTGGGAGACACCCGGGGATTATGTTATAGCTCACATGGTCTCTATGATGATTAAGGCTAATTCCCACAATAATAATGAACTAAGGTTACTTCAATAAGTATCGCACATGTGTTCAAAGGTTTTAAATGATGTTAGCTTGCATTGACCATGTTTTAGCTTGGTCATTGCATGTCATGAAAGGTCCTCTTTTAGCATGATTTAAATGTTTTATGCATAGCTATCATATTTGGTACATTATTTTGTACTAACTCATACTCTTGCCAACATTTCCCCAAATGTAGGGTCCGACAGTCAGGGTTCTTAGTTTCATGGCTGGTGGTTGATTGCTTGGTTCCCGAGCTTTGGTGAGTCCTCATGCTTCGAGGATGGATTTTTATTGTTTCAGTTCTTTGTTATTTCCAATTTTAGACAGGATGTATGGGTTAGGCCCAATTTCATTATATTGTATTAGATGGATATTGAGACAACTTGTTTAGACTTCCTCTTTACTTTTATAAAAATTTTACCCTTGAAATGTTGTCTTTACTTCTTTTGTTCTATTTCCTATGTTATGAATGCTGGGGTCTCTCGGGGTCTTATACGCCATGTTACACTTAGGGTGTACCCTTGGGTCGTGAAAAACTTTGTATTAGAGAACAAGGTTTAGAATGGTCCTAGTATGTCTCATAAGACACGTGGAGTAGAGTCTTGTTCATGAGTGTGAAGCGCGCCACATTTATGAATGAGAGGCTACAAGATGATTAGGAAACTCCACTTCTTTCATTACTCTAAAGTCGTGTGATAAAGTTGACCTCTATAAGGTCTTTCTCCCAATCCTTATCCGATGCTCTATATGATATGGCTACTCGAAGAACCTATGATAGAAGGAATGTGAGGGAAAATGTAGAACAAGAAGCTCCTTCTCAAGCTCCTCAATTCCGGTCGATCCTTTGGCCGAGCAAGTGACTAATGCGGAGTTTAGGGCTGCTTTTCAAGTATTGGATCAAGCCATCACGACCCAAGTGACTTGACGTATCCGGGCGCTTCATCCAATACTAAGCGTCCACAGTCATTCAATAGTAATATAACCCAACCAAGGGTTGGGATCTTTCCCACAGGGAGCGGTTTGTAATTGAGAATCAATAGAATAGTAAAAATGTGTTCATGTTAATTATAGCTATAGACATGAACGAGTAAAAACATGAAATATTAAAAAGGTGACACGAATGTCAATTTTCAATAGGGGGTTTGTGTTCAACTAATAAACCAAAAATAACAAAAAATATAAAGATGCGAATGTGGGAGATGTGATTCTTGGGATGTGATAGGAATATGGGATAAAATAAACAACCGGGTAAATGCTATTGATAGTAAATTTGCTGAACATTTGTAACTAAGCTACACTTTAGTGGGGTAAATTTTCTCTCAAATAACATACCCCGAATCAACTTGGTTTCTATCGAACAACGAGTTGCAGCAATTAAGCACAACCTTCGCCCTAGCCCATTCACTCTCTTGAGCTGAATGTGTGGGAGTAGGTCAAGGATTCACTCTCTCGAGTTGAACCCACGATGATCCAATAACCACATGCTATCGATTTAGTAGTTTTGGTTTTAAAACCTCTCTCTCGACCAAGCCAAAAACACTAAGATGAAATTGTATTTGCAACTACAACCCCATTTAATTCAAACACAACTACTAAACGAAATCACCTCTAAACAACGAATAAACTATCAATTAGCAATACCCATTAGTAAATTCAATCCATATTCACAAAATCACACCCCAAGAATTGGGGTTTTAGCTAGACAGAGTAAAAGGGAAGAAATCGATACCAAATTGCACGATAATCAACTGGGTCCGATTTATATTCACTTGAAACAAGTCTACAATGAAGAATCTTCAACACCCACTTCCAATTTCTTGGAGTTGGAAGTCTTCAAATCTTCAAAAGCTAAGGAAAATTGTCTACAAAAACTAAGTTCTAAAACTGAGTTCTGAAATGTAAAACTTAAAAATTGCATACTAGACTAAAAATTCATACAAGTATTTATAGGTGTAAAAAATTATGCTGCGAAGGATCACTCGGCGCAGTTAGTCGGGATCGCCGATCCACTCGACGATTCTCCCTTTGGTCTGGTTCATCGCCTTTCTACATTATCCTTCGGCAACTTCAAGCTCTGTAACTTTGGGCGATATAGCACTGCCTCGCAGAAACCTTTCAGCGACTCACAGACTGCTCCTTTCTGTCACCTATTTGATTTTGTCCTTCAGGGCTTGGCACACTGGAACATTGGGCGAGACTAAGGCCATTCGGTGACTCGCCCAATGGTTTAGGCGATCCTCAGGCCTTCTTTTCTTTGTTCTTTCGGCTGCCTTGTTCCTCTTTGGTCCATAGTGTCCATGCTTGGTCCCTAAGTTCAAATACCTGAAATTTAAGTATTTACATAAGTTATTGAGACAAAATATGCATTTGAGAGCACTAATTCCATTAAAATAAAGCCCTATATGAGTCCAAATCGTGGACTCATCAACACCCCCAACTTAAGTTTTTGCTTGTCCTCCAGTAAAACTCAAGTTCAGCAGTTCAAAAAAGATGTCTCAAACAGTGCTGCACAAGACTCAATCGTGAATGCACACAAAAAGTCTCAATTTACTCATGGAAGGATCAATTGTGCACTCAAAGTTTCAAGTTGTGACTCACCATTATCAAAGAATCTCAAGCTCACTATACTTGCTTCAAATGCAAGTTCAAGCTCAACAAAGGAAATCAAATTCCCTCACACAAATAATGATTCCATGTTCACACACAATGGTTCAACAATTTAAAGTTCCAGAATCAAGATCAACACTCACACTCACAAAGATAAACACAATGCATGATTTCACCTATAGGTTTGCCCTTATTTTCCAATTGACTTTTGCTTCAGCTCTTTCAAGATCAAAAAGGTCTTTTTCAAGGCTTGTAATGCGGCGGAGTGTAATGGTATGGTCATTTAGGCTTATAGGCTGAAAATCCTCATGAAATGTGATGTGAACCACACCTTCTTTCCATCTCTTTATTAATTTTATTCAAGCTCAAAAGTCACCTCTTATTCATCTTCCATGAGTCATTGAAAACCCCATTTTCTTTGTATTTCCACAACTTTATTTTACTACTTTTTTTTTCAATCTTTTCTTGTCTTTCTTTTATATGGAGGGGTTCCATTTTCTCAAAACATGGGAACAAGGGACTTCCTTGCATTTACTTGATTTGCCTTCTCTTTTCACCACATCCCCAACTTAGGCATTTGGCCTAAGTTGGTTATTCAAAGAAACCACAGATCATGAGGATTATGGGTAATTGATCAATAAAAGGTTATAATATTACCAAGTTTCTTCCAAGAAAAGGTCAAGGCTCAAAGGGTGCTCAAAAGAGGTTCACACACTCACAAGGTAAGCCACAAAAGAGGTATATGTCAAATTGGTTCACACTCTTTAAAGTTGCCTAAGATCATCTCAAAAAATTGCATCACTTAGTCAACCAGACCAACAGGGCAAATTCTAGGTGTCACCACACACGGTTCACAGTAAGCTCATCACACAAGGCATTGACACCAAAGTCAAACAAGACTCCACACTTTCGCTAGTGTGCAATATTCATCACAAGAGACTCAATTCGATAATTGGCTAGTCACAAAGAGATACAAAGAGTTCACATATTGTCTATGCAACTTCAATTGGCCTCGTCGTAGCCGCTCATTCATTTATGTTTGATTATGAGCACTATTCGAGTCATCGGTATTGATCAAAACCGATACACAAATTTGCAAAAGAACAGCCACTTTCAATAGATACAAGAGGTGGCAAACTTTTTAGGAAGGGTCAAAAATCATTTGAAATTAAAACAAGGAGCCACAAGCTCAGACCTTCCACAAAAAATAGTGTATAACACAATTTTAAGCTCAAAGCCCAATATAATGGCAAAAATAGAATTACGAAAATCACACGAAAGGTGAGCCTCACCTCACCACCAATAAAAACATTTGTCCTCAAAAGCAAACAAAGATATAATATCCACAAGTCAACATAAAAGTAAGACAGAGATGGAGGTATAGAGGGGATCCTATCTACGTAGTCGCTCCATCTGTCTAGGAATTAGTGCCCGGTGCATCTGTCTGGTCTCAGTACCTGGAGTCCTTTCAAAATGAACAATAACACCAGACTCATCAGGAGTTGCTACTAGTGTATCCGCCAAAAATCTCTGAACAGCTGTATAAAATACCTGAGCCCATGAAGGGATAGAGGATTCTAAGGAGGTAGTCTTCCTGCCATAACTGGGATTTTTCCCCTTGCCTTTGTTCCCAGGTGAAGGTTCTTGTTTTCCCTTTTTGGGAGGAGTCGACCCGGATAGTTCTCACCATACTTTGGACAAGTTTGGAAAGTCCTATTACCTGAAGTACTCTCTAGAGACTTAGAGTCTAATGCCCTACCTTTCTCATCCTATCGAAACCTGGGGGATGGAGCACTAGCTGATGAAGGTGCTGGGGCTGTAGACCTCTGCTAAAACTCTGAGCAATTTCCACCACTCGATCTCTACCAAGAGTATTCATAATTCCCTGTTCTAGCCTTCTTCTTATCCTTAGCCATTTCCCTAAGATTATCTCCCTCAACCTACTGAGCATGAGTCATGAGTCTTGAGATATCCATATCCCCTAGAAGCATAGCATTCCTACACTTGGTCTTCACTAGGTCGGATATCATAAACCAGAACTTACTCATTTATTACCTTAGATCGTCAACCATGTATGGAGAATACCTGGAGAGCTGGGTGAACTTTAGCCCGTACTCTTGTAACACCTCAGAATTTAGTAGACTAAGCAAGGGTCTAAGTGGGAAGTCACAAGCCAAGTATTGAGCCTGGGCACCCTTCACGAAGGCCCAAACAGACTGTGAATGGCACCATGAGTCGTGGTGTATCCCATGGTGGCTCATAGTACTGAGCCAAAGAGGGCTCCCCTCCCACAAGCACCCAAATGACTCGTGAAGAGCCCAACGAACTGTGGTGATGGCCGTGGAGGAAAGAAATAAGTTGCCTTAAGAGTGACCCTCCACATGAGTCACTTGATGGCTTGTGAGAGCCTATACGCCTTGTAGAAGGGGTCGTGAGGGGAGTGGGGCTTTGGGGCATGATTTTCAAGCCACTAGTCAAGAACCACGACTGCCACAACAGGCGGTGAAGCCCTTGATGGCTCATGGAGCCTGGCGTGTGGGGGTTTAGTCAGCTGAAGTTTGGGGGCAATATGGTCTTTTCCTATTTATTTTATATTGATACTATTCCGCTTTACCCATGCCTAGGATCCCTATATAAGTGATTTTAACTCGAAATTCAAACCAGTCAAGTCGTTCTCTTAAAATCACCAAAAGAAATCAAGTTTTCCTCTCCAAAATATTTCTTTTTCTAGAAACTTGAAGAAGAGGGGTTTAACTTAGGGTTTCAAAGAAAGTCTCCAGTTCCACCATTGAAGGCAAACTTTTGGCATTGAGGTATGATAGTTTTCATCCATGGATTTCTTTCATTCATGGAGTTTCCAAATTCTCCTATTTTCAAAGTTAGAAATCCTCAACCGACTTAGGGTTTTCTTCAATCGCTATGGGTTCTCTTGATTATTGATTTAGATTATTTTAGTATGATCTATTATTGATGAATCGATGAAATACTATGATTTTATGATGTTTCCCCTGTGGATCCATAAAACCCCAATGTTATTTTCAAGTTATGAACATATAATGTGGGTCCTGCATTATGAAGGAAGAGTTTTATGAAATTATGCATGAATTGATAGAACTACATGAATTTATGATGAAACCCATGTCTAACCCATGTTTTCTAAATATTGACGACTAAAAGTGGGTTTTGAACCTTGAAAAGGTGAATTATGGAATTACGCATGTTCTTATAAAATCTATGTAGATGTTTTAAGGATGCTTTGAGATTTAAGTATCTATGATGATGTTGTTGTTGTGTTGTTGAAAGGATTTCTCATATACACATTAAAGTATGATTGTGAAAGGTTTTCTCACATAGTAATGATTCTATTATTGACAAGTCTTCTAACCTAAATGAATCAAAGATAAAGAGCTATCCTAATGAAAACTATCTTGGATTGGTTATTGAATGATACCTTTCCGTGGATGACTTATAACTTAGATTGTATTGGCAAGATGGCGTGCCCTTCCATGGATAATAATAACAAGTAACAATATGACTATTCCATGTGATTTATGCTTAGTACTGAGAGGTTATTGACATGTAATCTCTCTCATTAGTAAAGGTCAGGTTTCTAGAAGCAATATCCTTATCCCTTACCTATGTGCCCTCATAGGATGATTGTCTAGATAGACATTAGCTAGTGGATCCACTTAAGATAAAAGTTCATGGTCCTTAGTTTGACAAGTAGTACAACCCTCTTCGGTGTGGGAGACACCGGGGGATCATGTTATAGCTCACATGATCTCTATGTCAGTTAAGGCTAATTCCCAGAATAATAATAAACTAAGGTTACTTCAAGAAATATCACACATGTGTTCAAACGTTTTAAATGATGTTAGCTTGCATTGACCATGTTTTATGACTTATGTTTTCTAACCTTTTTATATCATATTTTAGCTTGGCCATTGTATGTCATGAAAGGTTCTCTTTTAGCATGATTTAAATGTTTTATGCATATATCACGCCCCGATGCTACCCCCTTAACGTAACACGAGACCTAGGATCACAAGTGACCCCAAGCTAACCCTCTGTCTGGCATATATCAAGAACATTTGAATCACCGAATAAAACATATACTATGCAAAAGCTAAAACATAGATAACTGAAAGTGGGGAATACCTAACTAGTCTGAATGAATAAAATAAACTAAGAGTTTAATAACAATTGAAAGATTAAACTTAACAATTCAAGCTGATTCTACTACTATGTTTGAAAAGCTTCTAACTAAGTTGAGTTGCTGGGACATACTCCCCAACTAACTATAACAAAACTGAAAACTAAAAGTAAAGACTAAAATGAAAGCATTTCTATTATCCTCGAAGTATGAGGACTCATCACTGAAGCTGCTGAAATGCGGATCGAGAATCGATCTAAGCGCGATTTAGATGCTGAGTACCTGAACTACATGATGAAAGGATGTAGCACAGCATATGTGTCAATACTTGGAATGTACTGAGCATGCAGGATATAGATACTAAGCTGAACAAATAGATAGAAGCTGAATAAAGTATATTTGAGCAATGACATAAACTGAGCAAGAATGTAAATATTGAAACATAATATGAAAAGTTAAGTTGAATGCAATGACCAAGTACTATTCATGAACATGACATGGTAAACTAAGTACTGAAGTATATACTGGAAACCTAGTCAAATGCACTAAGAGTCTGATTGTGGGAGCTACTATTAACCGACATAAACCGCGTGAGCTAAACGTGGAGTTCGATGTATTTTCCCCATCGAGAGGAGCCAATATACCTTGCTAGAGGTATAAAGGCATGACTGGTGTGATCACTAAATATAATGCCCAATAGAGGGGACTTATAATCCTATGGGGGCACGTAGTTCTAGGATCTTAAAGGTACACTGAATACTAGTCCAACTCGGTGCTAAGTCTACTTTCAACTGAATATGTATATGACTGAAATGCTAAATAGCTCAAAATACTGACATGCTAACTCAGAATGCAACATTTATATACTGATAATAGGAAATTCGAAATCTGAAGCATGATTATCTGTTTAACTTGCCAAGCAAGTGTAATTCATGAACTAAGAGAATCTACACAAACTAGGGTTCTGAGTTTCATACAAGAACTTAAAAAAACTTTCCATAAAAACATTTTATTTCGATTAAAGGTAATACAACATCTAAATCACAACAAAACTCCAAGGTTTTAGAAACCCTTGGTCTAAACAAGACATGGAGAATCAAGAAACTGGCTGAATTTTGGGGACCTAGTGGATGAAAGGAACCCACTAGTGAACTCCCACATACCTGGTGACGAAATCTATTGAGAAATCCTTAGGATTTTTGGGTTGAACCTTGAAGAACTCTAGTTCTTATTCTTGAGAGGTTTGGTCGACTTTTTCCTCTTCTTTTTACTCCAAGTTTGGATGATTTTTTGAGAATGAGGGTTCAGGGTAATCTGACTAAGTTATTAGGCTTAGACTGAGTAAAACGACGTAGTTTAGGCATTAACCGACATAGTTTAAATACCCAATGCATAGGAAAAAGACCAAAATGACCCTGACTTAAAAGCTGACGAGGACACCAACGGACCCTGACCGACGGACCGTGAATTGACCAACTGTTCGTCATGCTAGGGCGTCGTTTGGTGTATGAGACGGGATTTGAGGGTCATAATCCATGGACCTGGACCCACCAACGGACCATAGGTCCTGTCATGGGTCGTGATATTCTGGAGGTTCTAGGTGGCCAACCTACAGACCTCACTAACGGTCCATTGTCCCATCCACGGGCCATGGTTTGGACTCCATCGGTGGCACCTGGAATTATGAAAATCTGCTATTTGGCTCTTTCTCGAGTCCAGGTGTTACATTATCTCCCCCCTGGAAACATTCGTTCTCGAATGATATCTAAACTAGCTGAGTATGGAGGGAAGGAGCTGCAATCTCTACCACTAAGTGCTAGAAACTGATATTTAACTGAACTAAGTTCCAAGAACATGCAAATATGCCGAAATGCAAGAACAACTGAAGGAACAAGATACTGAGACTGAATTTACGAAAGAGTAACCTGAAAGATTAGAGAGGATCTATTACCTGAAGCTGAAACAACATCGGAAGGAAAGAGGTGAGGATACTTGGCCATCATGGCTGCTTCTGCTTTCCAAGTAGCTCTCTCTATGGACGGAATGCTCTACAAAACCTTCAATGAAGCGACTTTCTTATTCCTCAACCTACGAACATGACGATCAAGGATCTCAACTGGCACCTCTTCATAAGTGAGACTATCCTTCACAACCACACTCTCTAATGGCACTTTTGTTGTCAAATCACCCACACACTTCTTCTAAAAGGAAATGTGGAAGACTGGATGGACTGTTGCTAGTTCTGCTTGCAACTCTAGATCATAAGACATATTACCAACCATTTTCAAGATTCTGTAAGGACCTACATATCTGGGACTGAGCTACCCTTTCTTTCCAAATATCATCAACCCCTTCATAGGTGACACCTTCAAGAAAACCCAATCATCAATTTTGAACTCTAAGTCCCTCCTGCTCATAGCTGCATAGGACTTCTGACGACTCTGAGTTGTCTTTAGTCTATCTCTGAGGAGAAGAACTTTTTCCATAGCCTCATGAACCAAATCTGGTCCTACCAAGGCTGCTTCACCTACTTCAAACCAACCAATCGAGAACCTGCATCTACGCCAATATAGTGCCACATACGGGGCCATTTGAATATTGAAATAAAAGCTATTATTATAGGCAAACTTTATGAGAGGTAGGTGATCATCCCACATGCCCTTGAAATCGATCACGCAAGCTCTCAACATGTCCTCTAAGGTATGACTGGTACGTTCTGTCTAACCATCTGTCTGTGAATGAAATGTTGTACTGAGATTCACCTTAGTACCAAGACCTTTCTAAGATGATTTACAGAAATGAGAGGTAAGCTGAGGACCTCTATATGAGATTATAGACAAGGGAATCCCATGCAGCTTGACTATCTCATTAATGTAGAGTTTAGAGTAGTCCTCCGTTGAATCTGTAGTCTTGACAAACAAGAAGAAAGTGGAATTAGTAACTCTGTCTACTATCACCCAAATGGAGTCATGTTGTCTTTGAGTACGAGGTAAACCCATGATGAAGTCCATGTTTATCACTTCCCACTTCCATGTAGGAATGTTAATCTCTTGAGTCATACCTCCTGGTTTCTGATGTTCTATTCTAACCTGTTGACAATAGGAAACTTAGCCACGAAGTCTACTATTTCCCTCTTCATGTTGTTCCACCAAAAGACCTCTCATAGATCATGGTACATCTTAGTGGAACTTAGATAAATGGAATACCTAGAGTTATGAGCTTTGGTAAGGATATGTTGCCTTAACTGACCCACATTAGGAACACATAAGCGACCCTGGTAACGAAGCACGCCATCTCCCCCTTGGGAGAAAACCTCAACTTTCTGCTCATGAACTGCACTATTCAACTGAAGTAATATAGGCTCACTATTCTATTTTCCCTTAACCTCCGCTACCAATGAAGATTCAGATCCATTATGAACTATCACCCTACTATCTGATGTGTCCGTAAGGCAAAATCCTAAGCAAGTAAGTCGGTGAACATCTATGGCTAGCTCTTTCCTTTCTTCCTGAACATGTGCTACACTGCCCATAGAAAGATTGTTGAGAGCATCAACCACGACATTGGAGTTACCAGGATGGTAATGCACATTCATGTCATAGTCTTTGAGGAATTCAAGCCATCTCCTCTGATGAAGATTCATCTCTTTCTGGGTGAACACATATTGGAGGCTCTTATGATATGTGAATACATCAGCACGAACACCATACAAGTAGTGTCTCCAAATCTTTAGGGAAAATACTACCGCTGCAAGCTCGAGGTCATGAGTCGGGTAGTTCTTCTCATGAACCTTATGTTATCTAGAGGCATAAGCTATGACCTTACCTCTCTGCATCAGCACATACCTAGGCCGACCCTGGATACATCACAATAAATTACATAACCGTCTGAACCATATGGTAGTGTCAAGACAGAAGATGTAGTCAACCTAGTCTTCAGTTCTGAGAAGCTTTTCTAACACTCATCTAACCACTGAATTTTGACCTTCTTCTGAGTCAACTTAGTCAATGGGGAAGCTATGGATGAAAATCCTTCAACAAATCTCCTGTAATACCCGACAACCCAAGAAACTTCTGATATCAGTTGGGGAGGTGGGTTTGGTCCAGTGCTGCACTGCCTCAATTTTCAGAGAATTCACTTGGATCAGTTTGCACGATACCACATGACCAAGGAAAGTGATGGATTGTAGCCAGAATTCACATTTATTGAACTTAGTGAATAATAAATGATCTTTGAGAGTTTGCAGAACAACTCTCAGATGAGTCGCATGCTCCTTTTCACTCCGAGAAAAAATAGGATATCATCAATAAAGATAATAACGGACAAGTCCAAATACTGTTTGAACACCCTGTTCATTAACTGTATGAAAGCTGCAGGATTATTAGTTAGTCCAAAAGACATAACTATGAATTCATAATGACCATACCGAGTTTTGAAGGCTGTCTTCAAAATGTTACTATTTTTGACTCTGAGCTAATGATAGCCAGATCTGAGGTCTATCTTCGAAAAGAAACTAGAACCCTGAAGTTGGTTGAACAAGTCATCAATATTGGGGATGGGATGCTTATTCTTGATTTTGACTTTAATCAGTTGTCGATAGTCAATGCACATTCTGAGAGAACCATCATTCTTTTTCACAAACAACACTGGAGCACCTCATGGAGAGATAGTGGGTCTAATAAAACCCTAATCTAGATGATCTTTCAACTATTCTTTCAATTCCTTAAGCTCGAATGGAGCCATTCTATAAGGAGGAATCTGAATAGACTGGGTATCTAGAATGAGATCTATTTCGAAGTCAATTTCCCTTTCAGGAGGAACACCGGGAAGATCCTCTGGGAACACTTCTGGAAACTCATTTACTACTGGGACTAACTCAAGAGCTGGGGTTTTAGAGTTTGAATCCTTAAGCCAAACAAGATGATAGACATACCCTTTGGAAATAATCTTTCTGGCCATAAGGTAATAGATGAAGTGACCTATAGGCACTAAGCTACTACCCTTCCATTCTAAGACTGGCTCATTTGGAAAGTGAAACCGAACGATCCTAGTTCTACAATCGACTAAGGAATAACAGAAATGTAACCAATCCATGCCTAGAATGATATAAAAATGTACCATTTCTAATTCTACAAGATCCACTGAGGTGACTTTCTGAGAGACTATGACATGACAATTTTTGTATACCCATCTAGCTATAACTGGGTCAACTACTGGAGTAAAGACTGAGAAGGGTTCTGAAAGAATATTTGGACTGACACCGAAGTTAACTGCTATATAGGGAGTTACAAAAGACTGTGCAACCCCTGGATTTAACATGCATAAACATCTAAATGAAAGAATCATAACGTACCAGTGACCACATCAGAAGAATCTTCCTGGTCCTGGCAAGCCTGGAGAGCATAAAACCTGTTCTGGCGCTGACCACTACTTGTACCAGATAAAGTGCCCTGCTGAGTTGGGCGACCTGCTGGTGTTGCTGGAGCTGTAGACTGAGTCCCTATTGTTGTTACCTCCTTGACCCTGCCTGGTAGATGGTCAATCCTTCAACCTATTGCCAGAATGACCACACCTAAAGAACCTTTCCTTGATGCAAGATACTCGTCCGGATGGTTCTTACCACATTTTGGACAAGTTGGGTAAGTCCTGTTACCTCAAGTACTCTCTTGAGACTTAGAGCCTAATTCCTTACCTTTCTAATCCTATCGAAATATGGGGGATGGAGCACTTGCTGATGAAGGTGTTGGGGCTGTAGACCTCTGCTGAAACTGTGAGTGATTCCCACCATTCGAATTTTGTTGTGAGTATTCATAGTTTCATGTTCTAGCCTTTTTGTTATCCTTAGCCAATTCTCTAAGCTCATCTCCTTCAACCTGCAGAGCATGAGTCATTAGTCTTGAGATATCTATATCTCCTAGTAGCATAACATTCCGTCACTCAGTTTTCACCTGATTGGATACCCCAAATAAGAACTTACTTATTTGTGCCGTTGAATCGGCAATGATGTGTGTAACATACCTAGAGAGCTGGGTAAACTTCAGCCCGTTCTCTTGGACCGACATTGACCTCTTCTTCAAGTTCATAAACTCTTGTGCCTTAGCTTCTCTCAATTCCCTTGGGGAGAACCTATCTAGAAAAGCTCCACTATAATAATCCCAAGTTACAGGAGTTGGATATGCACCCCTTTTATCTTTCCACTGAGTGAATCAGATATGAGCCTCATATTTAAAGTGGTAGGATGCCAACTCAACACTCTCAGTTCCAGTCACTTGCATTACTCCAAGAATGTTTTTAACCTCATCAAAGAATTTCTATGGGTCCTCACCAACCTTCGACCCTAGAAACTCAGGCGGATTCATCTGAACAAAGTCTCGAACCCTAGCTACAGGTGATCCACCATTTGTGTTAGTAGGGACTGGTACCTTCAGATTATTTTGATTGGCCACAATATGAGCCAAGAGCTGGATCACATTCCAAAATTCTACATTCGTAACCTCATGGTTCGAGAATGGAGGAATTGTGTTAGAAATATATGCATTGGCATTTCGTGCGAAGTGCGTTAGCTCTACGAGGAGGCATGATCTGAAATGCCTAATAAGGGATAAGAAAGGAGAAGTTTTGATCATACCCATGCATGATAAGGATATCAAAGAAAGTGACGTTTTTCTTAAAACACTTCATAGCCTATCTCTCATGGATGTGGTGCACTTCACACCTATGGAAGAGACTCTACTTAGTGCGGCTTTCAGACTTCCTAGGACTCTTGAACCTAATGCTCTCATTCCAGCTTTGTCACACCCCGAGGTTACCCCCTAGATGTAACACGGGGCCTAGGATCACGAGTGACCCCAAGCTAACCTTGTGTCTGGCATTTATCAAGCATATTGAGAATCACTGAATAAAACTTGTATTATGCGGAAGCTAAAACATAGATAACTGAAAGTGGGAATACCCAACTAGTCTGAATGTATAAAACATACTAAGAGTTTTATAACAACTGAAAGATTAAACTTAACAATCAAGATGATTCTACTACTATGTCTGAAAAGCCTTTAACTGACTTGAGTTACTGGGACATGCTCCCCAGCTAACTCTAACAAAACTGAAAACTAAGAGTAAAGACTAAAATGAAAGCATGTTTATTGTCTTCAAAGTATTAGGACTCACCACTGAAGCTGCTGAAATACGGACCGAGAATCGATCTAAGCGCGATTTGGATGATGAGTACCTGAACCTACATCATGAAAGTATGTAGCGCGGAGTATGCTTTATTACTTATAATGTACTGAGAATGCAAGATATAGATACTAAGCTGAACAAATAGATAGAAGCTGAATAAAGCATATTTGAGTAATGACATAAACTGAGCAAGAATGTATATATTGAAACATAATATGAAAAGTTAAGTTGAATGCAATGACCAAGTACTATTCATGAACATGACATGGTAAACTAAGTACTGAAGTATATACTGGAAACCTAGTCAAATGCACTAAGAGTCTGACTGTGGGAGCTACTATTAACCGACATAAACCACGTGAGCTAAACGTGGAGTCCGATGTATTTTCCCCATCGAGAGTATCCAATATACCTTGCTAGGGGTATAAAGGCATGATTGGAGTGATCACTAAATCTGATGCCCAACAGAGGTGACTTGTACTCCTAGGGGGGCACGTAGTTCTCGGACCGTGAGGGTATGTTGAACACTAGTCCAACTCGGTGCTAAGTCTACTTTCAATTAAATATGTATATCACTGAAATGTGACTAAAATACTGAATAGCTCAAAATACTGACATGCTAACTAAAAATGCAACATTTATATACTGATAATGTGACATTCGAAATCTAAAGCATGGTTATCTGTTTAACTGGCCTAGCAAGTGTAATTCATGAACTAAGAGAAGCTACATAAGCTAGGGTTCTGAGTTTCATACAATGAATTAAGCAAACTTTCTAAGAAAACAAGTTATTTCGATTAAAGATACTACAACAACTAAATTACAACAAAACTCCAAAGTTTTAAAAACCCTAGGTTTAAACAAGACATGGAGAATCAAGGAACAAAATGAATTCTAGGGACCTAGTGGATGACAGGAACCAACAAGTGAAATCCCACATACCTGGTGATGAAATCTACGGAGAAATCCTTTGGATTTTGGGGTTGAACCTTGAAGAACGCTGCTACTTGTTCTAGGGAGATTTGATCGAATTTTTCCTTTTCTCTTTGTTCACAATTTGGATGATATTTGGAGAATTAGGATTTTGGATAAGTCTGAAAAAGTTATTAGGCTTAGACTGAGTAAAACGATGTAGTTTTAACATTAAATGGATGTAGTATAAATTCCCAATGCATAGGTAAAAGACCAAAATGACCCTGACGTAAAAGCTGACTACGCCACCGATAGACCTGACTGAAGGACCGTGGATTGACCAACGGTCGATCCTGCTAGGGCATCATTTGGCGTCTGAGACTGGATTTGGGGGTCACAATTCATGGACCTGGACCATAGACCATGGACCCATCAACGGTCCGTAGGTCCTGTCGTGCGTTATTTTTTTCTATAGGTTCTGGGTGGCCAACCTACAGACCTCACCCATGGTCCGTGGTCCCATCCATGGTCCGTGGTCCCATCCATGGTCCGTGGTTTAGTCTCCGTCGGTGGCACCTGGAATTCTAAAAATCTGCTCTTTGGCGCTTTCTCGAATCTGGGGTTTTATAACATAACTATCATACTTGTTACATTGTTTTGTACTAACGCATACTCTTGCCTACATTTTCCCAAATGTAGGGTCTGACAGTTAGGGTTCTCAGTTTTGTGGCTAGTGGTTTATTGAGAGGTTTCCGAGCTTTGGTGAGTCCTCATGCTTCGAGGATAGATTTTCGTTGTTTCAGTTCTTTCTTATTTCCAATTTTGGAAATGATGTATGGGCTAGGTCCAATTTCATTCTATTGTATTAGATGGCTATTGAGAAAAAGTGTTTAGACTCCCGCTTTACTGTTATAAAACTTTTGGACTTAAAATGTTTATGTTACCTCTTTTGTTCTATTTCTTATGTTATTAATGCTAAGTGGCTTGTATGGGGTCTCTCGGGGTCCTATATGCCATGTTACATCTAGGGTGTACCCCTGGGTCGTGACAACTCTTGGACCAAAATTGAACCCTGCTTCAAGTTCATTAAGTCTTGTGCCTTAGCTTCTCTCAACTCCCTTGGGAAGAACCTGTCCAGAAAAGCTCCAGCAAAGCTGCATTCTCACCCTTGTTTTCCTTCCACTGCGTTAACCAAATATGATATACATCCTTGAGTTGATAGGATGCTAATTCAACACTCTCAGTACCACTCACTTGCATTACTCCAAGAATCTTCTTAACCTCATCAAAGAAGTTTTGTGGGTCTTCACAAACCTTTGACCCTAGAAGTTCAGGCGGATTAATCCGAACAAAGTCTCGAACCCTAGCTGCAGCTGATCCACCATTCGTGTTTGTAGGAACTAGGGCCTGCTGATTTTTCTGATTAGCTACACTCTGAGCCAAGACCTGGAAAACATTTCGATATTCTGCATTCGAAACCTCATGGTTTAGGACTGGAGGAACTGTGTTAGGATTGCATGAAAGCATTCCATGTGTTAGCTCTACGAGGAGGCATGATCTGAAACGCATAATGACGGATTAGAAAGGAGAAGTTGAATCATACCTCATACACGATAAGAATAGCAAAGGAAGTAAATATTTTCTTAAAACACTTCGTAGCCTCCCCCTCATAGATGTGGCACGCTTCACACCCATGAAAGAGACTCTACTTAGTGTTCTTTCAGACATCCTAGGACTCTTGAACCTAGTGCTCTAATAACAAGTTTGTCACGCCCCGAGGCTACCCCCTTGATGTAACATGGGACCTAGGATCATGAGTGACCCGAAGCTAACCCTGAGTGTGCCACATAACAAGCATACTGAAAATAACTGAGTAAAATATATACTATGCGGAAGCTAAAACAATGGATATCTAAAAATGGGGAAAAACCGAACTAGTCTGAACATATAAAATATACTAAGAGTTTAGTGATAACTGAGCAACCACTTAACAACTCAAGCTGAATCTACTAATATGTCTAGAAAGTCTTTAACTGAGTTGAGTTGCTGGGACATACCCCCAACTAACTCTAACAAAACTGAAACTAAAAATAATGACTAAAATAAAAGCATATCTATTGTCCTCGAAGTATGAGGACTCACCAATAAAGTTGTTGAAGTCGGACTGATAATCGATCTAAGTGTGATCTGGATGCTGAGTGTCTGAACCTACATAATGAAAGGATGTAGCACAAAGTATGCGCCAGTACTTGGAATATACTAAGCATGCAGGATATAGATACTAAGCTGAACAAATATATATGAGCTAAACAAAGAATAACTGAGCAATGTTATAACTTGAGCAAGAATATATATATTGATATATAACTGAATAACTGAACTTAATGCAATGACCAAGTACTAATCATGAAAATAACATACTGAACTGTGTACGGATATAAATGGTGAAAACCTGGTCAATGCAAGGAGAATCTGATTGTGGGAGCTAGTATTAACCGACATAAACCATGTGTGCTCAACGTGGAGTCCGATGTATACGCCCCATCGAGAGGATCCAATATACCTTGCCAGGGGTATAAAGGCATGACTATGGCGTGATCACTAATATTGATGCCCAACAGAGGGGACTTATAATCCTACTCGGGCACGCAGTACTAGGATTATGAGAGTACGTTGAACCCTAGTCCAACTCGGTGCTAAGTCTACTCCCAACTAAATACATCTGAAGCTAAAATGCACTAAATACTAAATTGTTCAAAATATTGGCATGCTAACTGAGAATGCAACATTTATATACTGAGAATGTGACATTCGAAATCTAGAGAATGATATTCTGTTTAACTGACCTAGTAAGTATAATTCATGAAGTAAGAGAATTTACACAAACTAGGGTTCTGAGTTTTATACAAGGAATTATGCAACATTTCCAAGAAAACATGTTACTTGGACTATGGATTCTATAGCAGCTGAAGTCACAACAAATTCCCAAGATTTTTCAAACCCTAGGTCTAAACAAGCTATGTAGAATCAAGGAACTAACTGAATTCTAGGGACCTAGTGGATGAATGGAACCCACTAGTGAAATCCCACATACCTGGTGACGAAATCTACGGAGAAAACCTTTTGGATTTTGGGGTTGAACTTCGAAGAATGCCTCTGTATGTTCTTGGAAGAGATTGTCGCCTCTTTCTCTTCTTTTCGCTCTAAGTTGGATGATTTTTTTGGAAAATGAGGGTTCTGGGTATGTCTGACTAGGTTATTAGTCTTAGACTGAGTAAAACGATGTAGATTAGGCATCAAATGACGTTGTTTAAGGGCCCAAACACATAGGGAAAAGAACAAAATGACCCTGACTTAAAAGCTGACGGAGGCCATCCACTATGGGACTGATGGATTATCATTTGAACTACCGGCCGTCGACTGGGGTCGTGGTTCATGGTCTTTCCTACAAGGCTTCACTAAAACGAGCATAAATTTTTACTTCTAGCTTGGATTTTAGCAAACTCGTGGTGTTGGAAAGAGGATTCAATTATCCTTAATTTGATAGGTCATGAGCCACTTAATTAATTTTGTGCTGAAAGATATGACCGTTTGAAGTTGACCCAACAACCATTTCCTCTAAATAGATGCTGACCCTCACCTACGGCCAGAACTACGGTCCGTAGGTCCAACCATGGACCTTAGTGGTCTACCATGGGTGGGATCATAGACCATTAAATTTTGGACCCCAACAATGGAACACCATCTACGGACCGTGGGTCCAACGACAGGCCGTCATTGTGAGCTTTCATACTCTACTGGACTTTACATTGTTGTAAAGCTTAACTAACTATCCACGACACCCACCTACGAACCGTTGTCCCACCTACGACCAGTGGGTGCTGTCGTCAGTGGTGTCACCAGACTACCTAAAAACTTGAAATTTCCATCTTTTCAAATCAGAGGTGTTACACCCTCACTGCCTCAATCTTGGCTAGATCAACCCGAATACCCGCCTTGGGGACACCACGTGTCCCAAAAATGCCATAGAATCAAGCCACAACTCACACTTTGAGAACTTTCCATAAAGCTTCTCTTCACTCAATCTCAGGAGTACAATCCTCAAATGTTGATTGTGATTTGCCTCCATCTTGGAGTACACCAAGATGTCGTCAATGAACACTATCATAAAGGAATCCAAATAAGGTCGGAACACCATATTCATCAACTCCATGAATGATGCAGAGGCGTTAGTCAAAACGAAAGACATCACAAGAAACTTATAGTGCCCATAATGAGTCCTAAATGTTGTCTTAGGGATATCTGATGCCCTAATCTTTAGTTGATGATAATCAGATCTCAAATTCATCTTAGATAACAAAGAGGCACCCTGAAGATAATCAAACAAATCATCATACGAGGAAGAAGATACTTGTTCTTTGCTATCACTTTGTACAACTGTCTATAATCAATACACTTCCTCATGGATCCATCCTTCTTCCTCACAAACAACACATGATTACCTCACGGGGAAACACTGGGTCAAATAAATCCCTTACTTAAAAAATCCTGCAACTCATCCTTCATTTCCTTCAACTCAGCTAGAGCCATAAATAAGGAGGAAAAGAGATGGGCTTGGTTCTCGGCTTCATGTCAATGGCAAAATCAATATCCCTATCCGAGGGAACACCCGGAAGATCAGTAGGAAACACATATACAAACTCTCGAACCACGAGCATAAAATCCATAGGAGGTTGATCAACACTAGTATCCTGAAAGAAATCCAAGTAGGAAAAACACCCTTTATCAACAAATATTTGAGCTCTAGTTAAGGAGTTAACCTTGCTAGGATAAGAACCACTAGCACCCGTCCATTCAACTCTAGGTACACCTACAATTACTAAGGTCACAACCATAGAATAACAACCAATAATAGCATTATGTGGAGAAAGATAATCCATACCCAAGTTAATATCAAAGTTTACCATCCCCAGAACTATCACGTCTACCCAAGTATCATACCCATTCAAAGAAACACGATAGGATCAATAAACTTGATCCACCACTAAGGATTCACCCACAGGTGTAGAAACATGAATAGGCACAAGAATGCAAGAAGACATCAAATCAAACTAAACAGAAAAACATGTAGACACATATGAGCAAGTAGATCCTGGATCAAACAATACTGACACAGGTCGATGGTAAACTAGGACAATACTTGTGATCAGAACATCAGAAGTCTCAGCCTCAGACCTCTATGGAAAATTATAGCACTGGCCATCTTGGCCGCCAGTAGCCTGACTAGAACATTTAACTCCACCCTACAGAGCTAAAATACCCCTACCAGAAGTCTTGCCACCTCTACCGGTCTAAAATCTACATCGACCCTTGACCAGAGGCTTTGAATCCCTAGTTGGAGCAGCTAACAACGAACAATGAGGTCCTTAATGAGTCTATAGAGGACACTGGCGCATCATATGACTTGGATTCCCAAAAGTATAGCAAGTTCTCGGCACAAATAACTATTGTTGTGAACATGATGAACTACCATGGCCACCTCGGCTTGAACCATAAGACCATAAAGCTAACTGCTCACTCTCAACTACTGGCATAAAATCATGACCCGGTCCATGATGGTGAAAAGGGCTACTACCTCTATCTAAACCTCTACCTTCAGATGAGGCTCCAGAAAATTGACCAGAAGAATGGGCATTCTTGGGCTCCCCAAACTCCTCTAAGACTATCAACTTTTCCTCTTAGGTGGTGCTCACAATGGACAGGAAGGAAGCCCCCTTCTAGCTAACCTGAACACAAAAGACAGAGAAAGTCAACCCCCTCACAAACTGGCGATCTCTATCGCGTCATTAGGAACAATAGTGAAGCATGCCTAGAAAGCTCATAGAAATGGGCCTCATACTTGGTCACAGACAGAACACCCTGAGTCATGCTCTCAAACATCAGACGACTCTCCTCTCTCATGCTTCACAGAATGAAGCGGTCTAGGAAAGCACTAGAAAATACATCCTGCCCTACCGGAGGAGAACAAACTGGTTTAGCCCTCAGAAAATTCCTCCACCACTCTCAAACTCGACCACGAAGCAGATGTGCAAAAAATCAGACACCATGAGCACCCACCATACATACTACCTCAAGCATCTCATGACAGAAGGTCAAGAACTCATAAGCATCCTCACTCTTACCACCCTGAAACTGTTTGGCTTCATCTTCTGAAACCTCTCGTAACATTGCTTCTCAACTATCGTGAGAATAACCTCAAGAGTATTCTGAACACGCATAACCGGTTTTGGAAACACTGGTGGCTTTCGCAATTGATCCTGAGTACCTGGAATCAACTGTTGATCTGGGGTCTGCACGCCTACCCTCGTCTAAGAACCATGTGGTTTACCTAACGTACCACCTTGAAAGAAGTTCTCTACCACACCAAAAATCCTTAACAAAGTCTCCTGAAACAAATGAGCTCCAAACTCGGGAGGAACCTAGTCCTCAACAACCTCAACATGTGGCTGAGGATAAGCCTCTCTAGCCCTGGCTCTAGTACTGCTCCACGGACACGACCTCTTCCTAGTGATACTCAACTAGCATGGCTTCAAGCTCGGGCACTACCTCTACCCCTAGCTGGGTCTCAACAATAGCCTCGAGGACTGCCTCACCTCTACCACTGGAAACAAAATCTCTAGTCCTCGTCATCTATCAAGAAAACATGCGGCAACTCAGCACCAGTGAAAGTAACCATGCACGATAAGAAAGGATGAGCAGAAGTAAGTTTCCTAACAATCTTTGTATCCTCTTGAAGATAAGTACAAACATCTCAATCCCGATCCTCATAGACTTGACTTGTATACATGTGAGACCTATTGATTTGGGGCTCTGACACCATTTGTCATAACCCAAAAATAGACGTGATGACACTTGTCTACTCCCACCAAGACAAGTCAACTTCAACCCAACAAAAACGACACAAATTTGGAATTACAATATAAACAAGAACAAGAGAGAGTGGAAAACTTACTCTAAAATTGGTTGTCACGTGTACAAGCCACTAAATACATAAGTGCGGAATTAAGAAATAAATACAAGTCTCAGTCTTTGTTTCTCAAATAGAACAAAGTGTAAGAAAATGAAAAAGAGGGCGCGTAGAATAAGAAACAACTACCTCTTCAAATCCTTGACAAGCCTCAAGATAAAAGCAAGGAGAGAGATATCACATGGTTTCAGGCTCAAAACCATAACAAGTGTAGAAACAAGTGGTGAGTGCCAACAACACGGTACCCAAACATCAACCTACTACACAAATCACCAGCTAGAAAACAAACACCCCTCACTCTCGAACAGAACCTCCTCAAACTACAACCTGCACATAAGTAGCCCAACCTAGAAATTCTACAATACACGGCTCACAACGCCTAATATTCATAGTTCAATCTTCACAATTCAATAATCAAACAAATTTAAAAAGTCAATCTCAAAGTCAAGTAGTTCAGTTACACACAACAAGCATATCAATCTCAAGTATCAAGCAAGTAATGCATAAGCCTCAAAGGCATCTAGTCAAAATAATCAGTCTTTCACCGGAACCATTTTAAATCAGAACAATATCACTAGCCCAAACCATTTCCCATTAACTTTATATCAAATTACTAGCCGGAACCATCTCCCATCGACTTTATATCAAACACTAGCCGAAACCATTTCCCATATACTTTATATCAGTAGGCGAAATCATTTACCATCGGCTTTATAAATCATTACATGTCTCATCACAATGTTCACAATAATTGCACACAAGAAATATCACACCACACGGAAGATACTTCATGTCATACAATTTAAGTACACATTCATGCTTTCAAGCATTTCATCAATCAATCTACAAGAGTTACAATAAGGCAATTCACTTTATCCTGTTTAACACATAGCCTTTTTCATTTCACCCATTTTTATTCATTTAGATATAACAAGTGGACAATTTAACCTTTCACCTCATCCCCGTTAATCCCAATACACAATCAACAAAGGAAGCATAGAAATTCAATTAGAATACAAGGTTTAGGAAGAAACTTGCCTTAAATCAATCAACAATGACTCCAAGAGTCGAGTCTTCCCCTTCTAAACCACTTCCAAATCCACACAATCTAAAATAAACAAGTATTCAAAATCACCAATCGGAAACAACACTTCCCACATCAGTTATGTACAAAAATGGATCAAGAAACTCAAAACCCAATATCAAAATGGAGGTTTGAATCCGGAAAACTATACTTGAAAATGATGTTTAAGGCCTTAGCAAATTATTAGCAAAAATCATTTCAAAAAGAGGATCAAAACCACTTTAAAATCACCATTTTTACTAAATTCTAAGGCTCTTGAAAAATCTTGCCAATTAACCCACCAAAATTCCACTTTTTGATGTTAAAACTCATAATTAATTCATGGAAAATGAAGGTTTAGTATCAAGAAAACTTACCCACTGATCTAACAAAGAAAATCTTTTCAAAATCCGCCACCAAGGGTTCCCCAAGTTCAAAAATGTTTAAATAGGGCTTAAATCGTGAAATTCGCAACAAATTTTACTCCTAGGTATCGCACAAGTGATCAGCGGTTCGCTTAAACATGGGCTTCGCTTCTGTGGTCAAACCATCGCTTAAGCGATGGCTGCTTCATAAATGCAAAAGTCAACATGGGTTGACACTTTGCAAAAGTGATCCATACCTCGGTGAAGCGAGCCTCACAAAAGCGAGCCAACTCTTGTAAAAGCGCAGGTGCACCAGAACTCAAACATCAGAAAATCAACCAATTCTCGAAATATCAAAAGGACCCTCATGTTTCATTCAGAACCCCATACAAACAAACCACATATGCGAATCAATTATACGTGACTTTTCGGACTCAATGGACCACTAAAACACGAATCTGAGGTCTTCTCGACCCGAAATCTGAGAACATGTATTGTTAGCCTTACCCAGAAAGAAAAAAAAACATGTATTGTTGTTTATTCAAAGTATACTGTTAATGCATATGATAGATAGCTAAGTTAAATGGTTAAGGCTAAATAATTATACCTTATGTAATACAGTTGGGTGTCCAACATCGCTAAAATAGATATTTACATTGTAAAGGGGGCTTGTGAAATAATTCAGTCACACGTCATTAGTCTTGCGCATTCTCCGAATGTTGCTCTTGTTTAACTCATCATGTAATGAATTGAGTGTGAACCTCTTCAATCTTGAGCTAAAAAGGCCCAAGGCTCAAGGTTTATGCTTCTCAAATTTGATTTCCTCATAAAATGAAACTAAAATTATTCTCGATAGTAGAAACATCATATGTATAGAAATATTGGATAATTAAGGAAAATTCGAAACAATCAGAAGCGGTAGTAAAAAATAAAGTGCATATAACAAAAGGGGGTTGTCGATGCAAGAGGTAGTAAAGCAAAAGAGTCGAACCTTAGAATGTGCTGGTAGACCAAGAAAACTAAGAAAAGTGTAGTTGATTCCAGTTTGATCAAAGGTGATAACTGATAACGTTCAAATATACTTCTTGAAAAGAAATATAAACGATCGTATGCAATATATTTACCCAACTATGAGTCGGGGTCGATCCCACAGAGAATATGGAAGAATATTATCAATAGCAAATATTTAACTCGATAGTCGTT
>JAJOOS010011511.1:0-38768 GCA_029582725.1 Solanum chiquidenum | reverse complement strand
AAGTTCAAGTTCAAGTTCAAGTTCAAGTTCAAGTTCAAGTTCAAGTTCAAGTTCAAGTTCAAGTTCAAGTTCAAGTTCAAGTTCAAGTTCAAGTTCTAAGTTCAGGTTCAAATTCTAAGTTCAAGTTCAAGTTCTAAGTTCAAGTTCTAATTTCAAGTTCAAGTTCTAAGTTTAACTTCAAATTTTAAGTTCAAGTTCTAATTTCAAGTTCAAGTTCTAAGTTCACGTTCAAATTCTAAGTTCAACTTCAAATTCTAAGTTCAAGTTCTAGTTCTAAATTCAAGTTCAAGTTCTAATTTCAAGTTCAAGTTCAAGTTCTAAGTTCAAGTTCAAGTTCTAAGTTCAAGTTCAAGTTCTAAGTTCAAGTTCAAATTCTAAGTTCAAGTTCTAATTTCAAGTTCAAGTTCTAAGTTTAACTTCAAATTCTAAGTTCAAGTTCATGTTCAAGTTCTAATTTCAAGTTCAAGTTCTAAGTTCATGTTCAAATTCTAAGTTCAACTTCAAGTTCTAAATTCAAGTTCAAGTTCTAATATCAAGTTCTAAGTTCAAGTTCAAGTTCTAAGTTCAAGTTCAAGTTCAAATTTTAAGTTTAAGTTCAAGTTCTAAGTTCATGACATTCAAACATTCATCATCTAAATTCATGACATTCAAACATTCGTCATCTACTCATAACACTTCAATTACTAATTTCTAACTTCAAAATATTAACAATTTACTAACTAGTCCTAAAATCAAATCCAAAAAAATCCCAATTCAACCTCAAATTACATATTCTCAAGTTTAAACTAGTCCTAAAATACAAAAATGCTAATTCTTCACTAACTAACAATGCCCAATTTAAAAATGCCCATTTTTTTTAAAAGAAAAAACCCTAAAATAAAAATCTTCAATTATCTATACCTAACTAACAATATTCAAATCAAATTAACAATTGAATAACACAACCCAACAAACAAAAACAATAATATACTAACAAACAATTAATTATAATCACTAGAATTGAAAAAAAAAAAAACTAAAATGTAACCCTACCTGCTGCAGCGACGACGACCGGCCAACGATGACGACGGGGAAGGGCAGCGACGGGGATGGGGAAGGGCAGTGACGGCGACGGCAATGGGATCTAGGGAGACCGATATATATATATAGAGAGATAAGGGAGATAATAAGAGTGAAGAGAGAGAGAGAGAGGAAAATAAGAATATGGCAATTTGTCTTTTAGATATTTAATAAAAAGCGACGGACAACGTCTCTAAGTCCGTCGCTTTTTTTTAAATATAGTTGACCAATATTTTGACCAAAAAGCGACTGACTAAGAGACACTGTCCGTCGCTTTTTAAAATAGTTGACTAGATATTTTGACCAAAAGCGACGGACTAAGAGATGCCGTCCCTTGGTTTTTAAAAAAACTAATTAATAAAATAAAATAAATTAAAAACGACGGACAACGTGGTTATTTTTTTATTTATATATAATTATTTTTAATAAAAAGCGACAGACGGCGTCTCTATATATATTAAATAAATAATTATTAATTATATATATATTTAGCGTAAAAATCCGCTAAAAAAGCGACGGACTAAGAGATGTCGTCCATCGCTTTTTCTAAAATAATTTAAAAAATAATTATTTTTATAAAAAGCGACGAATAGTGTGGCTAAAGGCGTCGCTTTTTGGAGCGACGCCGTCCGTCTTTTTTAAGCAGTTTTTTAGTAGTGATGTATGAGACACAGATGACCATAAGTTGGCGAATTAGATGTCAATTAGCTACCGAAAGGCACCACCATTGCTAACACTTGGTTGGGTATGACATGCATTTACATATATATATATATATATATATGTATTCGCAACATACGATTACACAAGCATACCATACATATTTAATTTATATAAGGTCAAATGTCAGTCATGGAGGTTATCTGAATTTCAGTTTCAGGTGGTATCTCTTTTACCTTTTTACAACAACTATTTATGATTCTATTTTCTGCCTTACATACTAGTATATTTTTATTCGTAATGACGTTCCATTGTCTGGGATCCTGCATTTTTATTTCGTGCGTGCAACTCCAGGTAGAGATTTTGATCAACCCCTCAGCTAGTATTCGAGGTTTAGTTGTGAGTTGGGTAGCTCCACCTCTTCCTAGAACTTCCATACGATGTTTAATTTTATTGTACATTTTGGGTATAGTCGAGGCCTTGTCCCGATCAGTGCGTATGACACTCTTAGAGGCTATTATGAACACAGTATTCTGGGTTTCTTTCTGCAACTTCCAGTCTCCTGCCCCATAGTCTTGGCATGTATATATATGTATGTACATATATATGTCTTTAGTTGTGGATTCATAGGCCAGCTAGTACTATATTATTTTAGTTTTGCCTACCTTCATCTATATGACTTGTTGTTATTCAGGTTATGACC
This sequence comes from Solanum chiquidenum, assembly GCA_029582725.1. Classification (NCBI taxonomy): domain Eukaryota; kingdom Viridiplantae; phylum Streptophyta; class Magnoliopsida; order Solanales; family Solanaceae; genus Solanum; species Solanum chiquidenum. The sequence goes on along the minus strand of JAJOOS010011511.1, from coordinate 36,346 downwards.
TTAATAGTCCAGGCTAGTATTTTAGATGTAATGTTGTCTGACCTTCTGTCCCACAATTGAGTCAGTTAGTATGTTTCATTGGTTAACTTGATTGAATAAGATATTTAGTTCCAGTCACGCCTACCATTGTTTGGGGCGTGACAATTCCAAATAAAAAAGTGAAGAAAATCTAGGAGCGAAGTTCGAAAGCATTCTAGATTAAGAAAGTTAGAGCATTGACTGACCCATTGCACTATCCAAATTGTGGCATTTCTGGGTGCAATGTACCACAACTCAAACTTTAGAGAGTGAAAAAAGCATAACACTGGTGCAGCCGCGCCACCTTGACTAGGGCATTGGCTGGCGTGTTGCGCTACTACGTATTATTCCGGGTGAAATTTATTCAAAGTTCAAAATCAAGCCCAACAAGGTTTGAGGGTTATTTTTCACTACTATGATAGAACCTTTAAACATTTTTTAAAGGGTGGATCAATTTTTGAGCAAGTATAACGTAGAAAAGAGTAATGAGATTTGGCAAAAAAAGGTAAGCTTAGCCCTCGTTACATTGATCCATATGAGGTTCTTAATAGTGTGGGGTCAATGACTTACATGTTAGCATTGCCACCAAACTTATCTGGGTTTATCTAGTTTTTCATGTGCACATGCTGAAGCAATGAGGATTATATTATCAAGCGAGACTTGATAATACTAGAAAAGGATTTGCAGTATGAAGAAAAACAACTGCGATTCTTAATTAAGATATCCGAAATTTGAGAACAAAAGAGATCAAATCATTGAAGGTTCAGTGAAAGCATCGTCCGGTTGAGGAAGCTACTTGGAAAAATGAGAGACATATAGAATAAGTACCTTCACTTGCTTGAGGATTCAGGTACTACTTCATTTCTGATTCAACCCAACTTTTTCTTGCTTGATCGCTTGGGGACGAGTGTTGCTTCATAATGCACACTTAAGTGTACGTGGTCGCGCCAGTAATATAGTGGATCTAAAAGAGCTGGATTATCAAGCCCAAAGGACTTATCGATTCACTATTTTACTAAATTATATTAGTTTATTTATCTATCCAAGCGTGCCAACAAAGTTCAATTTTTATTTGTAAACAAAAGAATAAAAGAATCAAATAATAAGATTAACTTACAATGATCGAAAAAATTCCAGGATTGTAGCATACTAAGAATTCATGCATCGCATCTCATCCATGGGTTTCATAAGGTTATCAAATCATTTATTTATAGGGTTGATATTATGACTCGACCTCTAACTACTTATCCCAGTTGACCATCTAACTACATCGTTGAGCGGGGATAGACAGACTCAACTGTGAAGCGATTATTTTCCATCATGGTTCGTAATCAAGCACAATGTTCATCCGGGTGTCAATCCTGAACACAAATCTAAACAAGTGATATGCAAGAAAGATCGTGCTCCTTATATTCTCTGGTCTATCTACTTATTTGTTTCCCGAGTTCAAGAATAGACAAGGACTTTATTTCTATGGTGATCAAGCATGAAATACTAAATCAAGAATACAAGAATAATTTATAAGATAACCAAATTCAGCTGTAAAATCGCTGTTCAACAAGCATTCATAGCTACATCCGGGTCTTTAGCAACTAATGTCTAAGAAAAGAAGAAGAAAAAAGAACCCTAAAAAGTATAATGACTTTACACTACAAAGTATGATGTTTCTCTTAATAATTATCCTTATGCACTATTTATAAATATAAAAAAACCTAAATGAAATAATTGAGTCTAAAACAAATTGAAAAACCTAAAACCCAAAGAAATGAGAACTGTTGTACACGTGAAACTATGTAACCACCTCCACAATTTGGGAGGGCCTTTAAAGTTTGACACCTGACAGCATTAGTTCCTACTTCCTTTTGCAACGATTGAATATATATCAATATAATATAATATTCAATTTAATCCATTAAGTTTTCTATTTGATTTCCTTTTATAATCTCCATTTTAATTTGTAACTTCAAATTTATTTATCTTCACATCAATTTAATTATACAAATAAAATACATTATTTAGCACAATCCATAAAATTCATGTTCAAAAAAGACAAATGAAAATACTAAATGTGAGACAAATAATGATTAAAAATATGTATTTTTGGCATTACATCAACGAGCGATGGGTAAATTGATATCTATTATAATAACTCTTTCCAGTAGTTATGTGTAGACAAATTGTGAAACAATTGAGTCAAAAACTTTTTTGGATAGTGACTTGAAATCATAGGCTAGGCCAGTCTTAGACAAATTTTGAGCAAAGTGAGGTCTAGGAAAATCTGGGAATAGATTAGGTGGTATGTCTAAGATTGGATCGTGTTTTCTAGTAACTAAGACATTAAGGAATCTATAGGGCTTTTAAAAAGTGAATTACGGTATGTAGATCTCTCAATTTTGGAATTGGCGTAAAGTAGGTTAGTATAAAACGCCAATATTCGAATGCATGTAGCCAAAAAGGGGGATTTGGGGAGGATTTTCGAGTCTCTACCTCTGTGCAAGCTGCTATAGAGGGATAAATTAATTCCCACTATAGCGGGTGGGCTGCTATGGAAATGCTGCTAGAGCGAGTCGGGCTGCTAAAGTGGCCGGGTTAGTTAGGTTTTTGTGTAAAAAAAAGTCCCAAGACCTTTTATTTTTTGTAACTTCATTCATGGAAAAAGGACAGGCTATTTAGGGCAACTCTCCTCAGCTTTTCCACTAATTTCTTTTGTAAAGGTAAGTTAATTACTCCCCTAACTCGTATTAATTTTTAAGCCTTAAATCTAGGATGTTACTCTTGGGGGAGGGTTTTGACTTGAATTAATTGTGGTAAACCCTTTATTTGGATAGAATATTCATGTAATTATCCTAGGGTTAGGAGTAAGTAATAATTCGGGTTTAATGAGGCCACTGTTAGTTGATTATTTCATTTTGATAATTTTTAGACCAAGAACAAGCCTAAACATTACAAAAGGGGAAAGCTCGGATTCTTTAGAGCGTTCAGGCTTGTTTTGAGGTAGGTTATGGTTGTCTGTTTTTATAATTTATGTAATGTGTTCATGTTAACTATTGTATAGTACTCCCTCTGTTTAAAAAAAGAATGGCCCAATTTTCTTTTTAGTTTGTTTAAAAAAGAATGACCCATTTTCTTTTTGGACAACACTTTCACTTCAGCTTTCCACGTGGCATGTTTAAGGCCACAAGATTTAAGGACATTTTGGTACATTTGACATAACTTTAATTAAGAACCACAAGATTAAAAAGTCTTCTTTCTTTTATTAAACTTCGTTCCAAGTCAAACCATGCTATTCTTTTTTAAACAAAGGGAGTATTACTTATGCAATGCATGTAGAGAAAACTAAAAGGCTAATGTGGCATGCCATCATGTTGATAATCTCATGTAGTGGTAACCAATGGGTGGGTTGGATCAAATTTGGGAGAGGTTACATAAAATGGATAATATTTCAACCCTCCCATATTTCATATGGGTAAAAATGGTTTTGGATAACAAATGAGTTGGTTAAAATACATGTTGACTCATATATATACCCATATTTTCATGAGCAAATACTTTAGAATTCAATATGGAGAAAATATTTTAGTCTTCTTTTGGATGAAAAATGTTGAAAATACTTTATTTAGTTTTATTGTATCATAAAATTAAGTCAATAAAAATTCCTACAACTTGTCAATATAAAATAAATTTATGTAATATCAAGGGGAAATATATTTTTAATTTCAAAGTAAATGAATATTTGCATTTTAGGAGTAAAATGTATTTAATGCACTTTAAGTAATACTAATACTAATATATGATTTGCTTACTTTACACTAATATTTGTTATCCAATATAAAATAAATTGAATAAATAAAAATATATAATTATAATTAACAAAAGAAATTTACATTTGATGTATATATTTTTTGGGGGACCAAAGATTTTACTTTTTCAATTATAGCGAGCAATAATTAATTATATTGAAGAACATAAAAAGGAAGGGAAATTACAACATTTTTGGTGATATCATAAATTCTAATTAACTTTACACTAATATTTGTTATCCAATATATAATAAATTAAAAAACTAATAATATATATAATTATAATCAACAAAAGAAATTTACATTTGATATATATATATACACACACACATTGGAGGACCAAAGACTTCACTTTTTCAATTATAGAGAGCAATAATTAATTTTACTGAAGAGCATAAAAATGAAGGGAAATTACAACATTTTTGGTGATATCATGAATACTAAGTGAATGAAAGTTGGAAGCTTAACCCATTTGGCTAACCCATATTTTACCCATAATTTACCGATGAATACACATATTTCTATGGATTGAATATAAGTTTAAACCCATATTTTACCCATCTAAAAAATCACTCGCCCAACCCATTAAAATATGGGCTCATTTTTCCGGCACTAATCTCATGCAATAAACTTATTTATTTACTTGTGGTTTCAAAAGTGGTTGTTCATTGTCATTGTGCATGTTGTTTGTGATTGTTGGTTGGATCAAATACCACGCCGGCAGATGATACTAACAATTGGCTCGAATACCATGCTTGGTATGAAATATTAATGGTTGGCCCGGGTACCACGCCAGTACACTAACAGTTTATCTGTGGGTTCCATGAGAGGACGGTATGTGTTGTTGTGATCATGTCGGACATGTTGCATGCATTGGTTAAGTTAAGATCTGTGACTGAAAGTCTATACCTGTTGTGAATGTTTAATATATGTGTTGGCATGTATTACTGTACTATGGTTACTTATTTACATTCATGTTTTGGGACTGGTCGTATGATCCTACCAGTACACGATGGTTTATGTACTAATATTGCACTTGCTCTTTCTTTGTTAAATATAAGACATATTTAGGTGGATGATACGAGACCTCAGTTATGACCTTAGTGCTATCTGAAAATCCAAGGGTGAGCACTTTGTCCGAACTACCATGGATTCGTTTGTCTTTTCTAGTCCATATTCAAGATTTATACTCTTTTTAGTTATTTATGTTTTGGGGTTGCATCTCTATAATCTCGACTTATTAGAGTTTTGGTACCACGACTTTCAATTTGCAGGGGAATGTTTCTACATAGTTATTTTAATGATAATGGATATTAGTTTATGGGAACTTGATCTTGTATTGTTTTCAAACTGTTTTCCTAGTGTTCTATATAATGATTTTGCTTCTTGAAATGCTTAATGGGATAGTTTGAGATTAGTAATTGGTTCTCCCACCTGAGGGCTAATGTGGGTTCCAGTCATAGTGATATGGGTCTTGACATAGACTGACTATGATGCTGGTAGCATTGGTTAGGTCTATCATAAGCGCCCCTTCCCCTAGACTGGTAACCACTGAAGCCGCCCTAGTGACGAGCCCTCTTATCACTGCCCCCTTAGGCCTCGCGACAAAGCTCCTCCATAGTATGAGCATGGTTAACAACATCCCAGAAGGATCTGCCCACTGAAGTCATAGACTCGATCTCGATCCGCAACTGCAACCTCAAACCACAAACTAAGCAACAAACCCTCTCATGCTCTATCGATATAATCATTATAGCATGCCTGGAGAGCTCATGGACTCTATTCTCGTACCCCAACATGGTCTTGGTGCCCTACTGCAACCTAGTAAGATGATCTTAGAGTCGCTCGATAACGTTCCTCGGTATAAAGATGGCTAAGAAGGCCTCTGAAAACTTGATCCAAGAAATGAGAGGTGACCCAATGAGTTTACACCATATACAAACACCATCATTGTCTGGCTGGTCTGTCAAGCTGATATGCGGTAAAGTTGGCTCCTCTCACTACTAACCCCAAAGTGTACAACTTCTCTCTAAAGGACGTCAGAAACGCATGGCCTTCTTACCACACATCCCCTAAAAACCTCGAAGAAGTGGTTGGTGCGATAACTAGTCGAGCGACAACTGCTTCTGCTGGCACCTCAACCTAGGATCTACTACTACCAGTTGAACCTACGATGTTGACATAGTTGGAGTTGGGACTTGCTACATGCTCTCTAGAATGATTAGTAACTGAGTGATAGTCGTCTGTAAGTCTCGTGTCATAGCTGGCCCGTATGGTTGATGAGCTGGTCCCGGCCCCACCGACTGTTGAGGAATAGGAGCTGGATATGGCTCCATAACTGGTTCAGGAATCACATCTCTGACCCAATCCTGAGTTGGTGTTGTAGCTAGCGCACAACCTTGGGGTTGCCCCCTACCCCTAACTGTGGCTCTATATGTTGGCCTGGGAGCATCATCTCCAGCCACTGAACCACGGGTAGCAAGTAAGATTCTAGAAACCAATTAACAAAATCAATGCTCGATATAGGGTCAAAAGAAGGAATCTTCCTAAGGATGCCATGTATCCTCCAAAAGATAGAATACAAACGTCGCCGCACTGATCCATAAGACTCTACCAAGCATGAGATTTGTACACACGACACTGGCTAACCGAAACTCAGATCTCAATTTTGTCACGACCCAAAAACTTGAGTCATAATGACACCTACCTAAACTGGATCTCGGTTTGCGAACCAGGCTCCGCTTAAGCGACCATCACTAAAGCGAGCCATGGTTCACTCAAGCGAAACCTTTGAAAAGTCTATCCTTCGCTTAAGCAGAAGGCCTATAGCTGAAGTGAAGGGTATAGAACTCATGCACCAGAAAAACACCCAACACTCAAAAATATCAAAAGGAACCTCAGGATTTGTTCGGAACCTTGAGCACACAAACCACATATGCAAATCAATTATACTCGACGTTACAAACTCAATGGAACCGTCAAAACACGGATACGAGGTCTCTTTAATCCGACATCCGTGAAAATCACAAGAAACCTACTCAACACTTAAAAAGGCAAAAACAAACTTGGGACCTCTAAAATATCAATCAAGACCTTACCTAGAATTAAAATCATACCCCGAATCCAACTGAACTCTCAGAATTCCGATCTGAGCACATGAACCCTAAATGTTGACCAAAGTTAATCTGGAAGCTAATTTTCCATAATTTAACAACTAAGGACCTCAAATCCTCATAAAGACTCCGAATCTAGAAACTGACAACGCTCATAGACTAGATTACACATTTCAGAACTAATGAAATTGACTTAATTTCATTCTGACACTCGAAACTCCAAAAGTCTCCGAAAACCACTTTTAAGCAACTTAGCCTTTCAAAATCACAAACTTACCAAATTATCAACTTTTCACTCAAAGTTCGAACTCATCCTTCAAAACTTAAACATAAAAGATGCAGGTCAAGGTCACAAGGGGTGAAATTGTAAATTTATGAAACTTTCCAAAAATGACCGACCAGGTCATTACAATATCCATAAAAAAATTGTACTTCAACTTTCGTATGCATGTTGGTCCTATTTACTTTTCCTATTTTTCATTGTACTTTTCCAAGTTCCCTATTCATTTGTTTAAATTTTCTTTACTATAGGTACTATAATTTTATATTATGGTGATTCATTTTTTTAAAAAAATGTATGACTATTTCTTTATATTATATACTAAAATTATTTTGTAAGATATTTGATTTATGTGAAAAGTGCCTGATATGAAAGTTAAGAGGGAGGGGGGGTGAATTAAAATAATAGAAGTCGACTGAACTTTGTGAGTAGTTGACTCTTCCTACAAGTTAGATTCACATAATATAAATAGGCAATGAACATAAGATAAACAGGCACACAATATTCTTATACTGGTTCGGATCACTGATGTGGTGCCTAGTCCAGTCCTCTTGGGTTTCAAGGGTTTCCTTTAGAGCTTGAAGAGAACTTCAGTTGTACATAGTTTTGATCCTAAAAACTTGTCTAATAAGAAATTCTCTCTTGACACAACCTCTACTTGTATAACCTATACTTAGAACATTTCCTTCTCTTCTCTTTTTCAATTGTTCACTCAAGTGTGTACAAAGTTTTATGAAAGATGAAAGAAGATAACACTAAAATTTCAAGTGAAGTTGCGTACTTCTAAATACTAAGGTAGGTCTGTCTTTATACATAGTATAATATGATCATTTTAGCTCTACTAGAAAACCCAGGGGAGTTTTCTTCAATCAAGGATTTGTAATATTTCATTGATTGAGTATGCTCCTTTTTTGATTGAGATCCGACAATGTCCAATCAGCCCTGAACATATTTGTAGCTTTCTCCAATAGGTTGGTGGTTGACTTTTCTTATGAATCGAGATTAGTCGAGATTTGATTTGAATTCTTGAATCCTTGATCTGTTGCTCTTGATTCCTCGAATCACTTAATTTGTTGCTCTTGATTTACTTGCTATCTGTAGGAGTGAAATTTCCTTTTCCTTTTTGGCTTCAATCGAATTGATTCAATCTTCTGTTAGATTGATTTAAGTGAATCAATCTTCTCCTTAAGTGATGGTTGTTGATTAGATGCTTGATGCATCGATCTTCCCGATTTTGTGTGTCTAAAACAGATACATTGGTCCTGATTGTTTTGCGGCACAAAGTAGTTTTTCTTTAAGCAAAACATCACAAGTTAACATACCCCTTAATTTTGTCATTCAGAGCGATATACCCCATGTTATGAAACTAATACATATATACCCCTATTGTTATATAAATGGCTTATATATACCATTTTCTTCTAATGAAAGTGAAAAAAAATTAATTTTAATTTATTTTTTTTTAAAAATATAATCCATATGGGGTATATTTGATCCTCCTCACACGTATATTTTTTTTTTGAATTTTTTGTTTCAACTACTAATTTAAATTTATTATTTTGATGGTGAAATTTATTTATGTTTCCTTAATTTCTTGTAAAATTTATTATAAATGCCCACATTTTTTTTACAAATACAAAAACTAAATTACAATATAACCGAAAAACTAGTTTTAAATTATAATATAGCCATAAAAGAATAGTTTTAATTTTTTTCTTTACACTAAACAATGAAAGATAAATTAATATAAGAATAAGAAACTGAAATAATGATAATCAAAGAAGTAAAAAAATAATTTATTGAAGAAAAAGATTAAAATATATCTTGAAGTTTGCTAGAAGGATCATATATAACCCTACATGATTTTAAAAAAATTAAAAGTAAAAATATAAATTTAAAACTATTTTGTTCCACTTATATATGTTAGATGATTGGTATATGTGAGCTCCTTTTGTAACAGTAAGAGTATATGTGAGTCATTTGTATAATGGTAAGGATATATATGAGTCACTTTTATAACAAGGGGTATATCATGTCTAAATGACTAAATTGAAAGATATATCAGACCAGTTTTCCTTAATTCATTCCACTTAAAATATAGTGTGCAAAAAGTTCTGGATTATTTTTAATACTTTTTATCATGTACGGAGGTAGGGAAAGGAGAAATGGAGAAAGAACGAGAGAATAAGTAGGGATAGCAATAGAACGGGTCAGGATGGGGAGAGGTGGGTAAAGTTTTGCCCTGCCATAGATTCAACACACCCTACCAAGCCCCATTTAATAATTTTTGTTTTCCAACTTGCCCCACCCCTCCCTAATTAGCCCTGCCCCTCCCCGCCCCGTTTAGCTCCTTTATTTTGTCTTCAAGTTCACAACGGTAATATAGAAAATTTTAAAATAATCAAAATGTAACCAATGAAGTTTTTGATTCTTGTTGGATTAAGAGTATATTCATTATTATTATTTTTAGTTTAGAATCAAATGTAAAAGTTTCAGTATTAGAAAAGTTGTAATACTACCCAAAATAATCAAAACGAGTTGTCGATCGACTAATAGTGAACACATTATACAAATGGGTGTAATTAGTAATGATTAAAAAGTCTATCTTAACATAAAAGGAAAATATTAATATATAAAATTTCAACCAAAATTTGGCTGGGCTTGCCCCCATTTAAAATTTCAGTTGTAGTTCGCCCGCCCTATCCTACCCTACGAAAATCCTTGATTTTTCTTTAGATTTTGGAAACCTGGTTTCAAATCAATGATTGTATATGACATCAACACATTATTCAAATTGTGATTTTAAGTCTCAAATTTTTCCAAAAATTAGGATTTGGAATTCCAAATTGTAACTTTAATTTGTTTTAAAATATAAACTTGACCTATCATTTTATATTTTAAATAAAACAAGATTCATAATTTCAAATTTTATAAAAAATAATAATCATGCTCGGTGTGAAGAGATTGTTCGTATATTATGAGAATTTTATGAAAGAATAGTTAGTTACTATTTTTTTTTAAATATATTCAATCAATAAATATATGTAAATATGAAAGTTTGTAAGAACATTTAAACATAAATATTTGCAAGTACAACATAGATGGAGATGTGTAATTTTTTTTAATTTAGCGCATTAGGCTTCTTCATACCTTATTTGTGAACTACAATTTGCTCATTGGTTAGATTGTATAAGAATTAGGGATATTTTGAAAGTTTTCAAAATATTATGGGCTTTTCCATGTATATAAGAAAAAAAAAATACAATTAATGAATTACATATTGCATGTTCAAACAAAATTTCAACATTAAATCAACATAATTTTAAATCATGTCCAAATGGGTCCTTAGTTTGACCGGACATGAAATTTCAGAAATTAAAGATTATTTTAAACCTTGTGGTTGTTAATTAAAGATATGTGTAATGTACCAAAATACCCTTTAATCTTGCCGTCTAAAATACGTCATTATGAATTTATTTCTCAAAAGTCATGTAGTATTGTGCAAGAGGATGTATGAACTATCAAAGACTTTAGACCTACAACTTGCTGCTAAATAATGTATATGAACTCATCACCAAGGTTATTTCTTATAGAATTTTAAAAAAAGATATATGGATCGGTTGGCTAGTTAGTTAACTTTTATTTAAGGAAGAATTATATCTGATAATATTTTGTTGAGTTATGAATTGGTCCGGGGCTATACAAAGAGATAAATATAACCAAGATGGATGATAAAACTGGATCTTCAAAAAATATAGTTGAATGGGACTTCATACAACAGGTGCTATAGGAACAGGCTTTGTCCCACCTGGTAGGTAAGCAAACCCTAGGCCGGAATGGCAAGAAACAAGCCCAGTGGTAGAAACCTCAGGAATTAACAATATAATAAGGAAAATAAACCGCAGAAGAGAAGCAATGACATAACTAAATACAATAATATATGATCCAATCTCATGACCTGGTGGACGATGGTACAAAGCTACTAAAATGAGTACAAACTCCATAAATAAGCAAAATAAGTACATACTTGTCTCGAATACAAAAGAATCGCCAAAAACTATATACAAATAAAGCTGAGTCAAACTAGAACGACATCAACTCACCTTCTATCTTTGAATGTCCCAGCAGCTGTACATAAGATCAACGTGGTTGGCTGGTGCTCAGGTCTGCATTAGGAAAACCAGATGCAGAGTGTAACGTGAGTACCAAAATAATAGGTATCCAATAGGCATCAAAGGCCAACTAAGCTTGGAAATTAAATATACAATGAAAAAGGGAAGTAAAATGGTATCAAGGAGGCAGGAGAGTGGAACAATAGCGATAAGTCTAACCATGCGCCTCAATAATCTAGCAAGAAGTGGGACAATAAAGTAAAGTAACTAACTATAACTTAACTAGACCCGCATAAGCCTAGAAGGTACACTCGTGCGAAATTAAATGAAAACAACCCAAACGGGCCTCCATAAGCCCGATTAGTACATAAAAGAGCTAAAGTTATTTCTAACTAAGATTGGATCTATTCTAGAACTGGAAAGTCTGAAACCCAAACTCGAATTACGGCTAAGGGGCCCAAAGCACCCAATAAAAACATGTTGTCGGGACTCAAACCCGACTAATAATCTAAAAGGCTAATGCATACGGTCATCATAACTCTTATGCCCGCTCTTTGTTGACTTGAGGTGCGTCTAACTAATTCTGTCTAAGCCTTGAATGAACTACATTCTCTTCGATCTCTTTCCGGAATCAGTCCTAGACCTCTTCTTTTGAATGTTTTCCGGGGATACTTTTTCAGTCGTAGGTGCTGCTAGAACTAATTGGTTCTTCAGTTGATTGGTGAACAAAATGATTTAGTACGGAACAATAAAGAAATATAAGAACATGGCTGTTGATAGCTTGAAAAAGAAAAAAAGAGTTCAACCGTTTCCTAAATATGGAGTCAAGGGCTTTGCCTATCCTGAATCACACTAACTATATCCAAAGCCTCTTGAAGCAAATCAGTACCACGTGGCCTAGGCTCTGAATCCTCCAATGGGAGAGTGACAACGCCTACCATATAAGGCCTTAAATAGAACAATCTGAATACTCGAATGGTAGTTGTTGTTATACGCAAACTCCCACTACAACAAATAGCAGTTATTCACAAATTGTTGTGTATATAACAGTTATTCACAAATTGTTGTGTATATAGCAGTTATTCACAATTTGTTGTGTATATAGCAGTTATTCACAAATTGTTGCTAAAAGTGTAGAAAATATTTGTACAAAATTTCTAAAAAAAAATGTGTATTATGCAAGTAGCAACTACTTACAAATTGTTGCTAAAGTTGTATAATAAATATGTATTGCAATAAAAATTATTGTTGCTAAAAGCCTTCTAATAGATTATTAACTAACCTTTTGTCATTTTTTTACAACAACTGATATTGTTGGTAAAAAAGTTAATTTGTGGCAACATTAAATTTTGTTGTGAAAATTTTTATAAGCCACAACTATATTAATGTAGGGCAACAATTATTTTGGTTGCAATAAGTTAGTTTTTGGCATCAATATATTTTGTTGTTGCAAAAACTTTTCGCACCAACCTTTATTGCAACAACATGCAACAACTTTTATATTGTTGCCAAAAGTACTTTTTGCAACAACATCTGATATATAGCAACAAAATAAATTGTTGGAAAATGCCTTTTTTCTTGTAGTGTCCGATAAGGCTAATTAAAAACTAGTCCCATTGACCTCCAAAATCCAACACGCATGCCCGAAACATATCTTCCAACCTGATTAGTATGCTTCAACTGCCGGTTAGTCTGCAGATGAAAAGTTGTGCTAAGGTCGACTCATGTACCCAACTCCTCCTAAAAGTTTCTCTAGAAGCTAGAAGTGAACTGAGAAATGTATCATATATAATAGACACATGCATCCCATGGTGACGAACTATCTCCTGAATAAACACTAAGCTAACCTCTTTGCACTTAAAGAAGACTGAACGATAATGAAATGTGCTGAATTATATTAGTCAATCGATCCACGATTTCCCAAATACTATTGACACCTCTAGAAGTCTGAGGCAATTCCATAACAAAATCCATAGTGATGCGTTACTAATTGAACTTTGAAATGGGTATCTTTTAAAATCACCACCAAGCCTCAAATGGTCGGCCTTCGCCTGCTGTCAACACAAGCAACGGGACACATAGTCCGTAATATTTTCATCGATACCACTCCAAAAGTCAATTAGATTATTGACATGATATTTCCTCCCCTATTTACTAGTATAATACCCCCTCTGTTTATCTTGCTTGTCCATGTTTGACTTGACACATATCTTAAGAAATAATAAATAATAAATTTTTTTAACATATAACCCCTATTAATTATAAGTCATCTAAATATTTAAAGTTCCCACAAACTACTAAAAACTTCTTTCATGATTTACCATGTGCATTAATTAGTTCATGTAATTATCAATGTGCAATTTCATCTATAAAAAGGCATAGCCACACAAAGTGAAATTCACCAAATCAATAAACTTAGAGAGAGAGTGTGTGTATTAAAAACTTGAAGTAGTTGAGGAATGGCTGGTGAGAAGGAAACAACCAAAGTGGCAATTGATAAGTATAGGCGGTTCCTGCATGAAGATCATGTTGCAGCTGCAGAAACTATGGAGTGGAGACATGGTAGCCCTCCAAATTATGACAGTGTTAATAATGTCTTTGAACAAGGAAGAACCAAGGTTTGTTAAGTACTCCTTCCCTCTTAATTTATGTGATATTTTTTCAATTCCGAGAATCCATTTTAATTTTTCATGTCTTATAAATATTTTGAGTTGTTAGTTATTGTGATTTGTACTCCCTCCTGCCCATTTACTTACTATGTCAAATAATCCTTGCTTATTGATCTCAATTTATTATTATTTTCTTTATTCATTACATTATAATCTCTCCCCACATTTATTGATTAAAGGTAAATACGAAAATTAAGAATTTATAATATATTGATTTTCTAAAACGGATTTATTTTGGATCTTCTACTTTTAACAAGCATGCGAACTAAAATGGATAGGATGAAATATTATTTTTTACGTTATTTTAAATGATTTTAAAAAAATATTTTAGAATTCACAGTTAAAATTAAGAAAATTAGCTTTTAAAATTCGAACAATGTCACATGATTGAAGTAGAAATATTATCATCTTTCTTGTCAATATGATTTGTTCTGTTTGATTTCATGGTTAAATCAGGTATGGCCAGAAGGGTCTCTTGAAGAAACACTACAAAACTCTATGAAGACATGGGAAATGGAGCTTAAATACAAGACTTGCATAAAGGACTTTAGGACCATTAACCCTGAAAAATTCAAGGTCTTTGTTAATGGTAAGGCTTACAAAAATCAAGTGTCGTTTCTTTTAATGTCTTGATTTAAATTTTTCAGATTTTTTTTATATAAAAGAGGAGTATTTCAAATCTTAGTTCATCAAGTATATTTAGTTTTAGTAAAAAACAAAGGACATATAAATAGGGACAAGATGAGGCGAGGAAATACGCACTACGCAAAGAAGTAGAACAAAGTTTAATCTAAACGGGGGACAGGACAAAACCTTAGTAGGAGAAGCCTCAATTACTCCCCCTCCCCTCCTCGTCCCGCTCCATTGTCATTCATACCTACATTCCATCACACCCTACACACCATATATACCAATACCCCAACCCATCATAGAACTCCTCCATCACAGGCTTCATGTTTGCCATCCCCACACTCCTACCCATTATCATCATCTTTTATAGTGCTTGTATATATAAATTATATTTAACTATTTCGAAATAATATATTCTTCTTACATATATTTTGAACGGTTGAACAGGAAGAGAGGGACTGTCAGCAGAAGAGATACTAAAAGTTGGAGGTTACAATGCGCTATTAAAGAGTTCAATGCCGAATGAATTCAAATACCACAAAGAAGACCAAGAGACCTTTGAATCGTCTCACACTGCTTTTCGATCAGCTTTTCCAAGAGGATTCGCCTGGGAAGTGATCAACGTGTACACTGGCCCTCCTGCTGTGACATACAAATTCAGGCATTGGGGTTTCTTTGAAGGACCATTTAAAGGACATGCCCCTACTGGTGAGATGGTACAATTTTATGGCATTGGCATTATGAAGGTCTATCTCTCTCTCTCTCTCTCCCTCACTCTTACATACACTCTTCGCTTTAATTTATGTGACATGAAATTTAACTAAAACAAGACTTTGATATATTGTGGCTTTCAATTATATAATTATGGGGAAAATGGAAATCTTAAAGTTATGTTATTTCTAATTATAGAAATAAAATATGCCACATAAATTAAGACATATCATTTTCATTTTATTTCATTATTATCTAAAAAAAAAGGGAATTAGAGAGGAATAAATATGTAGCTGAAGAGTGAATTTGTCATTGATTCTATTTAGAGACAAATTATAAAATTAAATTATGTTAGTTACGAGCAATTTAGTAATGAATTAACAACAAAATTCCTAGCTGGTTTTAATTTAAAATGAATTAATGAATTCTTAAGCACGTGCATAAAGTAACTTTAAAAGTTAGCTAGAATTTGACTATCAAAACCATAGTAGCTAGAATTTGATTGTGAATATAAGAAAAATAACTTTTTTTGTAACAAGTTAAATTATATTAATAGTTTAAAAAGTTTAATAAGGTTAATAGGTATAAGGCGGGGTAGAGCAACCTATTGGTGAGGGATTTCAATAGTCTTATTCATTAATATATATGTAAATTCGGGTTCCATTACTTATTGTGGTAGTCTTGTGATTTTTAATTCTCTTAGACATAAATTCTAGGTCTAGAAAATATGGAGACCATGTTTACGACTAAAAAAATAATATAAAAAGGTACTTTTAACATATTGGAAAGACAAGGATGTCATGTAAAACAAAGCTAGGGGTTTGTTTGATACACGTTTTCAGTTTTTCAATATTTAATTAGTGAAAATTTTGGCAAAAGCATTTTCAAGTATCCATACTTGTTAGATTCAAATTTGCACACCAAATAACCTTGGAAATGATTAATCTTGAACATTTGACCCCACTGGCTGGGTCAAAACTCAATTGTGATGCCCTTGGGACAAAATATTTATGAAATTTGAATTTTTTTCCCTGAGACAAGTGGGATCAAAAGTCCAAGACCATCTATTTACTAATAAGTCATTCTTGTAAATTACATGGGCTAGAATCTCATCAAGTCACTGGAATTTGTCTAAAATCAAGAATAAGAAAAGTTGTTCACATACATTAATATAAAACTATAGGTTTAACTAACTAGCTGTTTTTTTATATTACCAAGTAGATAAGTCTCTAAGAATATACATTAATATAATAATACTATGGGTTTAACTAACTAGTTGTTTTTGTATAGTAGCAGGTAGATAAATCTTTAAGAATAGAGGAATTAGAGTTGTACTATGATCCAGCAGAACTTTTTGGTGGACTACTCAAGGGACCAAAAATTTCTGAATCTAACACTGAGCATCAGGGCGGCCAGGATGATAATACCACCACTCAACATTGCCCATTCAACCATAACTAATTATGTCAAATTTTAGTTCTTCAATAAACGTTTGGTACTTTCCAAATAGTCATGTTTTAATAAAGTGTATCCAACTATATTTCCAAATAATCATGTTTTAATAAAGTGTATGCAACTCTATTTCCAAACGGTCATGTCTGAATAAATTTTATGCAACTCTTTATGTGTTTTTCAGTCATTAGACTTTCTCTATCTATATTTTTTGATAGGATGATTGTGTTTCAGTCTTCTTGTATACATTAAGATATATCTACTCTTCTCAAGCCATAATGATTATGTCACTATGTCGGAAGGTACCTTTTAGCGATGCCACTGCTACCCAGTGGCGGAGCCACCTTAGAATGAGCGACCCCCCTCCGGCGAAAAATTATATGATTTATACATGGTTAAAATAATTTTTTAAGTATATATAGTAGATATCGAACCCCCTTAGGTTACTTCAGATGTCTATTTTTTTAGATTTTGAACCCCCTTATTAAAAATCCTGGCTCCGCCACTGTTGCTACCCTCTAACAATGGACCTGACCACCCGTCGGCCATGTGACTGTCCATCATGATTTCCATAATTGGTGTACTTTTGTCTGATCTTAGCTCGATTTTTACTTTCTTTCCCTTGTTGTGTGATTTCCTGTCTATCATAGTAGAAAGCCCATTCAGTGACACTACCTTTTGCTTAAGAATTATTAACATTTATTCATAGATAAGACCTATCGTCTAATGCCGCCACATCAACACCCTCAACTTAAAACATTTGGTTGTCCTCAAGCAACACCTAACACTTTATTTACAGGTCCATAAGTTATTCTTTATTAATTTCACACCAACTTTACAGACAAATAGACTAGGATCACTATAGGACTTTCTTGACTTATAGCATAGGCTAGGGTTGAAGGTAGGATACATTTGGGAGCAATGACTATGCCCTCCTTAACACCCTCTTTACCTTGTTTTCCTTTTCTTTTGTTAGCCAACCTTTTCTCTTCCTTCTAGTCCTCAATTTCTAATATTTTGAATGTGACTCCCCTTCTTTTCTCTCATTTCATTTACTATTCCCCCTTTTTTCAATTTGAATGCAAATACATTCAACCTATCTTAATACACCACATCCATATGTTTTGATTATTGTTTATTTATCTTTTTTATACCCCATTGTTCTTTTACTCTTACTCACAATAGCCACCCTTAATTTAGGCCTTTTGCCTAATTTGAGGTACATGATATCTAAGGAGAGACTAGGGCCAAAGTAGCAATTTCAATAAAGACGGGCAGTGTAAATAGGTAACAACAAACAGGCTTTCATTTAGGCTCATAATTAGAAATCAAACGATTATTTCATTCTTTGCTTAGACTGGGTGGGCTAAATTCAAAAATGTCATATGATCCTTTCGTAATCCATTATATTTCAGTCAGTGCAACATATACCAGACAAGTTCTAGATGCATACACAAGCTAGAAATAATACAAAACGCTTACATCCACATGGAGTAGTTTGCACTATCCCTTCTAACGGTTAAGTTTTATACACATGGCTTAAGCACAATTATTTTATTCATAATCAATAGATGTCACACAGAGATCCTCAACATTTAATATAACCAAAAATACATTTCATTCCATACACAATGTTGAACACTTTCACTATTAACTATTGCAAACATTTTTAGTACATACTTCTTTTTATTGACGCACACTCAACTAACATAATGTATTTACACAACCACACTACTAAACATGTCAGTTCTATACTATATAGAATCTAAGGGAAAATAAACACGACAACCAAAAAACCTTAGGTGATGTGACACACTCAACCACCTTTAAAAAGATATGCACTGTCCTCAATGCATAAAAAACAATAAAGCTTAGGAGTAGGGTTTATCGATGAAGCTCTAGGCTTTGGAGTCTAGCTTCGTGGTGGGGAATTAGTCGCCCCAATAACATCTGTAGTGGTACTAGTGGTGACCAACATTCTTAATGATGTCTCAGTAGTAATAGGAATTTGTGACTCCATAGAAGTATCAAATCTACTACTCAGGGCCATCTCAACTAATAGTGCACTAGAAGAAGCCCAAGATGCACGAGCTCTCAAACTCATCCAATCTCAGCTCCTCCTTGAGTTGCGACCTCCGCAAGTCCTCCTCTATTTATTCCTGCTCAAGGCGTATCTCTTTCTACGCCTTATCTTTAGGGATTTGACCTTTCTTTCCACATCTTCCTCTAATTGTTGCTTGCCCGATGCTTTAGTGAACATACATGTATAATAGATTCATAAGTGGTTAGTCCTCTTCATATTCCTCAACCTCTAGAATCATGAAAACCTCTGCCATCCTCTCTCTCAACTGAATGATAATAGCTTGGGCTTGGGAAAGCTCAGCCGCAAACTTTACCAAATCAGCCACAGTCAACTCTCATAGACGGTTATTAACCTGGCTCTCATGTCGCCCATTTGTGCATGTAGATATCTATATGGAATGAATGTCGATGTGATATCCCTATCAACAAATATTGGACCAAGCTATTCAACAAATAACTTCACTTGTTTCTCGTGTCGGTCGGACTTCTTAACTAGTCTCATAAAGTTTGGCAGTATAAATCCATATTGTGAAGGTCGTGGCAACGATGAAGTAGTATCAGTAGTCTCGTGTTGTGTCCTCGTAGACTCTGTAGATGATGTCAAAGTTGGCATGAATGTTTCTTTAGGCATCATAGGATGCTCTCCAACCTCATCCCCAACTTAATCTATTGGGTAAATACCTGTGGCGCCGGCCTATGCACCCGCATTTCAAGCCTTGACTCATACCGTATCTTTTTTATATCAAACATTTTGGTAACCACCATCTCCACATCAATGCCCTCTAAAATAGGCACCTCAACCCTTTTGCATAGACTCGTCACCAACCATAGGAATGGTAGTGAAGTAGTCGTCTTCCTAACCCTATGCCTTATTTTCTTAGCAATGAGTCTCCCAAAATCTATAGGGAGTCCTGACAACAAGCTTTCCACCAATATTGCATTTCTCTCCAAGTGTGTTGTCACCTCTGGTGGGGAACAACCTGAATCTCACAACACCCCATCAAAACTTTGCAGGAAAAGTCAGTGATGCCTTTTGAATCCGCTCCCTAGTATTTGCCAACCACAATGGTTGACCCTTTGTTAGAACCTAAACGAACCATGGACATTATTGAAACCTATCTCACATCTGGTGATCAAACTATGTCATTCGTGGTGGTGGCACATAACCTAGCCCGAACAAGAACCTGTTGATTTTGATTGAGGAGATATTTGCATGTACTCCCCTAATTTGCACCTCAAGCAACCTTAACATTTCCCCCTTCGCTATTTTAGGTCGTTGGTCCAATGTTGCCACATAGTTTGCGTAGAACTTACGGACCATGGCTAGTTGATAAAGGTCGGGCTCTTGCAACATCAATTAATAATTGTATTCTTTGAACTGCCGCACGATGCCAGGGTATTCTAGCAAGTCAATAGCTAATATCCTCGCCTCCTAAGAAATGTTCCTCTTCATACTACCTCAGGCAGTAATTGTTAGCCACTCCTAATTGTTACATATCGCAAATTGAAATAACTATGAAAGAGTTAAAAAGTTGGGGAAAGAATCATTTTTGGAAAGTATATGAAAGTCTGGAAAATTGTGAAGTATGTTAGTTGAGTTTTTGGTCAACTTCAAATGGCCATAACTCCTAGCTTAGGATGATTTAGGTGTATTTCCAGATATGGTTGGAAAGCTCTTGGAATAACCTTTCCAACTCCGCTGAGTTTGTACGATTCCGAGTTCGTATGAGTGAGTCATGCCATTTGGAAGTTGGACTGTTTGAATAAAGAAAGTCTAATCCGGATTTTGGAAGGGTAATTTAGTCTTTTCTTTACCTAATTATTCTAATTCATTTTTAGGAGTTAATTGGGGTAAAATCAGATTTTATTCAGTTTAGAAAAGTTGAAGTTTCATGCTAGGGCTTGGAGAAACGAGAAAAGAGGAGAAGGGAGAAGAGAAATCAAGATTCGTCAAGATCGTTGAGTTTAGCTTGTGAATTTCGTCAAGGGGTGATCCCTACGAGGTATGTGAGATCACATAGTGTTGGGTTAGTTCACCCACGTGCCAACCATGATTAAATTCAGCGAATTTAAGTCTTTGAAAGTTTAGAAATTGAGTTCTTGATGAACATTATGGAAAGTTTCGTTTGAATTTCTTGTGGGTTGTGTTGTTGGAGTTTCTTGCAATTTGATTCATGTTTTCGAGTGTAATTTTGGTTTGAATCTATCATATATTGAGGTTATAAATGATTCTAAGTGATTGGGAAAGGAACCATTGAAGTTTAGAGGATTTAGAGTTGAATAACGAGCAAGAAAAGTCGTAGAACACTTGGGGAAAGAGTGGGGCATCGCACCCCAGGTCTGGTTCTGAATTTCAAGGGCTGGCGCCCCGCGCCTCTCAGAGCGCCAGGGATGCCAATTCTTCCCATTTCTTCTCCACCTTTTCGTATTGTTCCTTAACAATGTAACTATGTTTTCTAGTTGATTCCAACACTCTAAGGTACATCTAACATCATGAAATCATCCATAAACATGAGATCATGAACCTTGAATCCATAATCCAATTCAAGGAAAGTTAGGATCAAAGTCAAGAGAAGTTAAAAGTAAAGTCTAGAAGTTTAGAAGTAAGTCAAGAGAAGTTTATAAACTTTTTCTAAAATCTTCACAAACGTTTTAACTTTGTTTTAAGACTTAAGTTTCAAGTTAAGCAAAGAGTAAAGAGTTGAGTTCATTTCTCAAAAAGTTATAAGGGAACTAAGTATTCCCAAGAGTTTAAAAATGTTTTCACATTTGAGCAAGAAAGGGAACACCGATTCCAAGATATCTTTTAAGCTAAGTTTAGAGTAATTATCTCAAACCAAAGAAAGAAGTTTGTTTTAAAAACATATGAGCTAAGTATATTTTGGGAGTAGTATTGAGCACCGATATGGGGATGCGAGTTCATATTAACTCAAGTCTCGATAAACCATGTAGCCATCATGGGTAATAAAGGATCATACTTTTTAGATTACTCCTTAAGATGCTTTTAGCATAGACTAGTGGATCCACTTAGTTAAGCGTTCTATATAAAGGTAAAGTATAGGACATTTCTGATAGTGTGGGCAAGACGTTGTATCACCACTTAGGCTCATAGTGGTGTCTGTCGGTTAGAGAATCTCCCACATAAACTATATTACTTTATTATATCAGTAAAGTTGAGTTTGTTATTGCATTTTCTTTAATGAATTAAGTTGTTTTCCACCGTTTTATAAGTTTTTTATATATTGCATATGTTTATTGCTTTATATTGAGTTAAGTTATTCAGAAGTTAAGTAAAGCAAAGATAAGTGTTCCTTTCAGATCCTTTTCAAGCTTAAGTTGTGTTTAGCATTCCAACTCGCATACTCGTACATTCAATGTACTGATGCCAGTTGGCCTGCATCGTCTTATGATGCAGATGCATGTAACCAGGATTAACATCCAGCGCCTCGTTGATCCAGTTGAGCACTCAGAGTCAGTTGGTGAGCCTCCTTGCTTTCTAGAGGGCTCATTTTTATAATTTGCTTTCTAGTTTTCAGTTGGTAGGATGATCGGGGGTCCTGTCCCGACATTCCTCTTTGTTTTAGAGGCTTCATAGACATTTAGTAGTTCAGTTGTCTTTACATTATCATTTCATATGTTAAGACTTGAGTTGCCATTTTGACCAAGTTGAATGTTTGACATTTTAAGCATTCTCAGTATTTTATTATTCAAGTTAGTACAATGCTATTGATCACTATAAATAGGCATAGAGTCTTCCGTTGAGTAAGTAAGTCAGGCCAAGGGTTCTCTTGGGGCCAACAATGGTTCTCAAGTGCCAGCCACGTCTGGGGTGTAGGCTCAGGGCGTGAGAAACTTAGTATCAGAGCATAAAGTTCAAGAGTCATAAGGAGTCTATGAAGTCGTGTTTGTAGAGTCCTAGTTATCGGTGTGAAGCGTGACACATCTATAATTAGGAGGCTGCTACACTTAGGAAGTATTCTCACTTATTTCATACTCATTTCATGCATTATAGTTTAATCTCTAAAAAGTTTCCTTCTAATGCGTGCTTGCACATGTTTTTCAGATAATCATGCCTCCACAAAGAGCTGCTAGAGGTCGTCCTGCTAAACGTAATGTTGAAGAGCAATAGTTACCAAATGCACCTGAAGTGCAACCTCAAGGGGAAGTCACTAATGTTGAATTCATGGAAGCAATCAGGATGCTAAGTCAAGCTGTGACTAATTAGGTTGGGCAACAAAGAGGAGCTAGACAAGAAGTGACTAATACTTCAAGGATCTGAGAGTTCTTGAGGATGAATCCTCCAAGTTTCACGGGTTCAAGCACTACTGAGGATCCAGAGAGTTTTGTTGAGGAACTGAAGAAGGTATTTGAGGTTATGCATGTTACCGATACTGAGAGAGTTGAACTAGTTGTATATCAACTGAAGAATCTTGCTAGGACTTGGTTTGACCAGTGGAAAGAGGGTAGAGCTGAGAATGCACCACCTGCGAGTTGGGCATGTTTTGAGGAGGCCTTCTTGGGGCGTTTCTTTCCCCGAGAACTGAAAAAGGCTAAGGTACGATAATTTCTCACACTTAAGCAGGATTCTTTGAGTGTTCATGAGTATGGGTTGAAGTTCACCCCCGTTATGCTCAGGAGATGGTTGCGGACATGAGGAGTAGAATGAGTCTGTTTGTTGCTGGGTTATCTCGTCTATCAAGAAAATAGGGCAGTGCAACTATGTTAATTGGGGTCATGGACATATCAAGGTTGATGGTCTATGTGCAGCAGGGTGAGAAAGAGAAGCTGAGGGATAGCGAGGAATTTAGAAACAAAAAGGCAAAGACATGGAATTAGTCCTGGCAGCAGAAAGGTAATATGAGCCGTTCGTCCTTCCAGCAGAAGAAAAAGGGACCTGCTACATCATCTGCTAGTGCACCTGCACCCAGAAACAAAGGTGAGTATAATGGTCAGAATTAGCAGAACTTTAGAGCTAGACCTGCACAGTCTCAGGGTAGTGTGGCACAAGGGGATAACTGGGCTCCTGTATGTGCTAGGTGTGGTAGAACCCACCCAGGTAAATGTCGTGATGGCCAGACAGGTTGCTTCAAGTGTGGACAAGAGGGTTACTTCATGAAAGAGTGCCCAAAGAACATGCAAGGTAGTGCCCAAAGAACATGGTACGTGTGTATACTTTACTAACCCTTACTTTTACCTCATATTAGACATCACATCAATGTATGACTTAGTTTTCACCCTCACACCAATTGACATTAGACTATTAGATAGTATCACACTAAATCTATATTAATAATCCTTTTCTTATTAACTACCTTCTTGGTCCGGCAAGTAGTAACAAGGTGAGTTCTAACGTTGGCCACTGTTAAAAAGACTTCTAAATGAAAGAGTTATCAATGCATGCAATAACACTATTTGAGAATTACGTAGTTACTATTCATACGTTGTTAATCGCTCATTGTTCCCATAATCCTAGTTGTGGATTTAGTTACTCATAGTAGCAAGAACACAATTCATATTTTTAGATGAAGAAATCATGAACTTACGTAATGAGAAGAAGAAACCCAGAATCTCAACTTGAATTTCAAAGTTAAAATCTTCAAAACGAACTTAGGAAATCAAGAATTGCAAGTTAATCTCCAAAGCTAAAAACTAGAACAAATGTAATACGGTCTAACCCCAAAATAAGAAGAAGAAAAGAACCCTAAAAAGTATCCCCTTAAAATAATTATTCCTATGGACTATTTATAGATAAAGAAACAAAGTCTAAATAAAATAAATGAGTCCAAATAAAATTAGGAATCCAACACCAAAAGGAATTGGATTTCTCTTTTTTTTCTTCATTATTTGCTATTTCTGTTGCCAACCGCCTTCATAATAATAAAAAGCCTCCGACTGCTGACACGTGGCAGCTGCAGGCTGTTTGAATTGCACATTACAGTCGTCTATTTCTCTTGGCTGCCAAAAATTGCCACGTGGCAATGGTGGATTGACAGATTTTTAACTCTGCTCCAATTTTGCATCTACAACCTTTATATATAAATAAATTATTATATTAAATTTAATTCATTAAGCTGTCTGATTGATTTCCATCTTCAAACTTTCATTTTTAATTCGTTTTAGCTCCAAACTTCTTCATTTTCGAACCAAATTAATTCTACAAATAAAAATATATTATTTAGCACAATCCATAAAATACACGCTCAAAAAGGACAAATATAAATAATAAATATGAGATAAATAATGATTAAAAATATGTATTTGGCCTCACATCAGCACCCCACACTTAAACTTTTGTTCGTCCTCGAGCAAATATTAAAGCTCATCTCAAAAAATCAAAATAGGAATGTCATCACTTTGGTTAATACAAACAATTAGGCCATATATCAATTTCAAAACATCAAGTACACTTCTCAATTATTATGCAAGACATCCAAATAAACAGCAAACCTCTAATCTCCTAACCTCAAGGAAGGACTTTGAACTCATCAAATTTAAGCTTGCTCACCTACTCTCATCAAAGAAAGGTAATAAAATCATCTATCTATCATGAAACAAGTGCCCTCACAAAAATAAATAGTCCACACACTCAATTCAAAAGATTGAATATAAATTAAGGACTTCATATCAAGAACAACTCTCACACTCACAAATAAAATTCACATGTATGCACAAAGAACCATAGGCTTGCCCATTATGTACATCTCCACTAATTTAAGCATGTTTGAATATAATCAAATATGACTTTAACGGGTTGTAATGTAGGCTAGGGGATGGGTAGGAAAACTATATAATAGTGACTTACACTTTCTTAAGCACTTTGCACTTTAAGACTTTATCACCCATTATTTTCTTCTCTTTATTTTCAGTCCTCTCTTCAACAATTAGTTCACAAGTAATTCTCATCATCTCAAGAATGCTTCAATATTTTTTTATTTTTTTTTAAGTTTTCCTTCATAATAGCCATCCTCAATTTACGTATTTTTACATGCGTTAAGGTGCACAATGTCCTTGAAAGGACCAAGGCCATCATCAAGGTAACTTTTTTTTTTCATGTCACATTCTTTCAAAGAGGGCTTTCAAGCACTTTGTAGCTATCATTAATTACCCTTTCACTCAACTATCCCTTTTTCTCAGAATTGATAATTAGAATAGGTCTATGCTATAATACTCAAGGAGGTAAGGTGCAAAAAACTAGGGATTTAACAAAATAGTCAAGGGCAAAATATGGCTACCAACAAAAGGTTACAGGCTCAAAAGGGCTAACTAGTGATAAAATATCTTAAAAGGCTAAAATTTACCAGACAAATCCAGGAAAGCCTATTATCATCTCCTAAACAAAGCATCACTTTTTATTTCACTTCAATAACATGCAAGGCAAGTTTTAGACTAAGATGCAAAATATGGAATAAACAAATTCTCACCACACATGGCACAAATATCAATCTAGATGGGTCAATTCCACTTCTAAGAGAGACAATATCATAACAAACTACAAAATAAAATAAGCTATATATAAATTCACAACCATGAGCTTAGATGTCAAAGAGTCTACATTTTTTTTATCAAACATTCACAAGAAAGTACTACTAAAAAATTAGGCTTAAATAGCAAGTATCACACCACTCAAAAGGGTCTTTTATTTTCTCTCAAAAAAATATATAAAAAAACTTATTCCTAAAAAAAATAAAAAGACACTCGGTTCAAAAGGACTATCCTTAGGAAAAGAACTGAAAACAAAAGTCAAGGAACCCATCCTAAAAAAGAAAAGACTCAATAAAACAGTAAAAACTAGGAATTCATTCCTTTACCCCACACTTAAAAATATGATATGTCCCCAAAGCATCAAATAAAATTTAAAACAAGGGTTAGGAAAACTCCCTGAGGCCTTATGGCCTAACTAGTAGCATGTTCTCTTTATTTTCATCAAGGGTCGAACGCACCCCACACTTAAGCTCAAACATGCTCTTTTGTTTCAATTTTTTGACCTCAAGGATTTGTTGGGACTCCTTGGTTATTTATTCTTCACAAAGTTCTGTTCAATTCTGGATCGTAAGGAGTCAGGGGTTCACCTTGGCTCCGTGTACTTGGCATACACTAGAGTAGGAACCTGAGAGAAACAAAAACAAAACAAAAAGTAAAATTAGGAAATATTTGACTAAAGTTCAACAATGTAGTTAAACTTAATTTAAAAGCCTTATTCCCCGGCAGCGGCGTCAAAACTTGATACACTCAAATTATACATTCCTAAAGAAGTATAAGCGATCGTTATCAAGTAAAGAACCCAACTTGTAGGTTTGGGTCGATCCCACGAGGAATATGGTTTAGACTTAAACTTAACTTACGATTATATTCGTTTAGTCAACGTATTTTTGAGATAAATAAGTAAAGGGGGGGGGGGGGGCTTGTGAAACAAATGTTTGATTGTAGTTAAGTAACAAGTGAGCAGGATTCAAACTTTGTTGTTATCAATGAGAGAAAATAACTAGGGTGTACGTGTTCCCCATAAGCTCATAACGCGGTAATCCTAGTAATAGTAATCCTTTCCTAGTGTATTACATGCAAAATAATAAGTTAGGTATCTCTAATTCCTTGGTCCGACAACTAGAGAATTTCACCCCGCACCTTGGTCCGGATACGTGTGTATAATTTACTTACCCTTACCTTTACCTCATATTAGACATCACATCAATGTATGAATTAGTTTTCACCCTTGCACCAATTGAAATTAGATTATTAGATAGTATCACACTAAATCTATGTTGATAATCCTTTTTTTATTAACTACCTCCTTGGTCCGGAAAGTAGCAACAAGACGAGTTCTAACGTTGGCAACCATTAAAAGGACTTCTAAATGAAAGAATTATCAATGCATGCAATAACACTATTCGAGAATTACTTAGTTACTATTCATATGTTGTTAATCACTCATGGTTCCCACAACCCTAGTTGTGGATTTAGTTACTTATAGTAGCAAGAACACAATTCATATTTTTAGATGAAGAAATCATGAATTTACGTAATGAGAAGAAGAAACCCAGAATCTCAACTTGAATTTCAAAGTTAAAATCTTCAAAACGAACTTAGGAAATCAAGAATTGCAAGTTAATCTCCAAAGCCAAAAACTAGAACAAAAGTAATAAGGTCTAACCCCAAAATATGAAGAAGAAAAGAACCCTAAAAAGTATCCCCTTAAAATAATTATTTCTATGGACTATTCATAGATATAGAAAAAAAAATCCTTAATAAAATAAATGAGTCCAAATAAAATCAGGAATCCAAAACCAAAAGAAATTGAATTCCTCTTTTTTTTTCATTATTTGCTATTTCTGTTGCCGCCGCCTTCATAATAATAAGAACCCTCCGACTGCTGACATGTGGCAGTTGTAGGCTGTTTGAATTTCACATTACAGCCGTCTATTTTTCTTTGCTGCCAAAAATTGCCACGTGGTATAGGTTGATTGGCAGATTTTTAATTCTGCCGCAATTTTGCATCTAACAACCTTTATATATAAATAAATTATTATATTAAATTTAATTCATTAAGCTGTCTGCTTGATTTCCTTCTTCAATCTTTCATCTTTAATTCGTTTTAGCTCCAAACTTCTTTATTTTTCCACCAATTTAATCTTACAAATAAAAATATACTATTTAGCACAATCCATAAATTCGCGCTCAAAAAGGACAAATATAAATAATAAATGTGAGGCAAATAATGATTAAAAATTTGTATTTTGGCCTCACATCACGTTCCGGTCTTATTTGTGAAAAGAAAGATGGTTCCCTTAGAATGTGTATAGATTACCGTCAATTGAACAAGGTTACCATCAAGAATAAGTATCCTCTTCCAAGAATTGATGATCTTTTCAATCAGCTTCAGGGTGCTTCTTGTTTTTTGAAAATTGACCTCAAATCTGGCTACCATTAGTTGAAAGTAAGGGAATGTGATATTCCCAAGATAGCATTCAGGACCCATTATGGTCACTATGAGTTTCTGGTCATGTCATTCGGTTTAACTAATGCACTTGCAGCGTTCATGGACCTTATGAATAGAGTTTTCAAACCTTATTTAGATATGTTTGTTATCGTCTTTATTGATGACATACTAATCTATTCAAGGATTGAAAAAAGATCATGCTAGCCATCTCAGAATAGTTCTTCATACTTTGAAGGATAATGAGTTATATGCTAAGTTCTCTAAATGTGAGTTTCGGCTTGAGTTTGTGGCGTTCTTGGGCCACATAGTTTTCGGTGATGGAATTAGAGTTGATACCCGAAAGATAGAGGCAATGCAGAATTGGCTTAGACCCACATCTCCAACTTATATTAGGATTTTCTTGGGTTTAGCTGGCTATTATAGAAGGTTTGTAGAGGGGTTCTCATCTATTTCATCCCCTTTGACCAAGTTGACTCAAAAAACAGTGAAGTTTCAATGGTCTGAAGCTTATGAGAAAAGCTTTCAGGAATTGAAAAAGAGGTTGACTACTGCCCCAATGTTGACCTTACCAGAAGGTACGCAAGTCTTTGTTGTGTATTGTGATTCGTCTAGAGTTGGTTTGGGTTGTGTGCTAATGCAGAATGACAAAGTTATAACTTATGCCTCCAGACAGTTGAAAGTTCATGAGAAGAATTACCCAACCCATGACTTAGAGTTGACTGCTGTAGTATTTGCTTTGAAGATATGACGTCATTATTTGTATGGTGTTCATGTTGATGTATTCACTGATCACTAGAGTCTTCAGTATGGGTTCACTCAGAAAGAGCTTAATCTCAGACAAAGGAGGTAGTTGGAATTACTCAAGGATTATGACATGAGTATTCTTTATCACCCAGGTAAGGCTAATGTTGTTGCTGATGCCTTAAGCAGGTTGTCTATGGGTAGTACCGCCCATGTTGAGGAAGAAAAGAGCGAGTTGGCAAAAGATGTGCATAGACTTACACGCTTAGGAGTTCGACTAAGGGATTCCACAGAAGGAGGAGTAGTGGTGATGAATGGGGTTGAATCATCATTAGTGTCAGAAGTGAATGAAAAGCAAGACCAAGATCCTATTTTTCTTGAATTGAAGGCAAATGTTCATAAGCAAAAAGTATTAGCTTTTGAACAAGGGTGAGATGGCGTATTGAGATATCAAGGTAGATTGTGTGTACCAATGGTGGATGGACTCCAAGAGAGGATCATGGAGGAAGCTCATAGCTCCAGATATTCCATTCATCCGGGTTCCACAAAGATGTATCGTGATTTGAGAGATGTTTATTGGTGAAGTAGCATGAAGAAAGGCATTGCAGAGTTTGTTTCTTAGTGTCTGAATTGGCAACAAGTTAAAGTAGAGCATCAAAGACCCAGTGGTTTGGCCCAGATTATAGAACTTACGGAGTGGAAGTGGGAGATGATTAATATGGATTTCATCACAAGTTTACCAAGGTCTCGCAGGCAACATGATTCCATTTGGGTGATTGTTGATAGAATGACAAAATCAGCCACTTTTTGCCGGTGAAGACTACCCATTCAACAGAAGATTATGCTAAGATATATATTCAAGAAATCGTAAGACTTCATGGGGTTCCGGTATCCATTATTTCAGACAGAGGTGCACAATTTACTGCACAGTTTTGGAAGTCATTCCAGAAAGACTTGGGTTCAAAGGTGAACTTGAGTACTGCTTTTCATCCTCATACTGATAGGCAAGCGGAGCGCACTATTCAGAACTTAGAGGATATTTTGAGGGCTTGTGTGATTGATTTCAAAGGTAATTGGGATGATCACCTACTTCTTATTGAGTTTGCTTACAACAATAGTTATCACTCCAGCATCCTGATGGCTCCTTATGAGGCTCTTTATGGGAGAAGATGCAGATCTCCTATTGGATGGTTTGAAGTTGGCGAAGCTGGGTTGATAGGACCTGACTTGGTTCATCAAGCTATGGAGAAGGTGAAAGTGATTCAAGAGAGGTTGAAAGTGGCGCAGAGTCGTCAGAAATCCTACACTGATGTTATGAGAAAAGAGTTAGAGTTTGAAGTTGATGATTGAGTGTATTTAAAAGTTTCACCCATGAAGGGCGTTATGAGATTTGGTAAGAAGGGGAAGCTTAGTCCTTGGTATATTGGACCTTACAGAATATCCAAGAGGATTGACAAAGTAGCTTATGAGTTAGAGCTACCACAAGAGTTACCAGCGGTTCATCCAGTATTTCATGTTTCCATGTTGAAGAAGTTCATGGGAGATCCTTCACTTATCATACCAACTGAAGATATTGGGATCAATGATAGCCTATCCTATGAGGAGATTCCTGTTCAGACTTTAGATCGCCAAGTTTGCAAGTTGAGAACAAAAGAGATAGCATCAGTCAAAGTTCTTTGGAGGAACTAGTTTGTTGAGGAAGCTTCTTGGGAGGCTGAAGAAGATATGAAGAAGAGATATCCACATCTCTTTGAAACCGGAGAAATTCCAAATCAAGGTAATAATCCTTTTCTTTGCCTTTTACTTATAAATTGGCATGTTGTGTTTGCTTTGCTTGTTGGGTGTTTGAAATGTATGACTGATATTACACCCTTATCCTAGTAAGAGTAATCTCATTCGAGGATGAATGTTCCCAAGGGGGAGGTATTGTAACATCTCAGAAATTGAAATAACTAGGAAAGAGTTAAAAGTTGGAGAAAGAATCATTTTTGGAAAGTATATGAAAGTCTGGAAAATTGTGAAGTATGTTAGTTGAGTTTTTGATCAACTTTAAATGGCCATAACTCCTAGCTTAGGATGATTTAGGTGTGTTTCCAGATATGGTTGGAAAGCTCTTGAAATAACCTTTCCAACGCCGCTGAGTTTGTGCGATTCCGAGTTTGTATGAGTGAGTTATGCCATTTGGAAGTTGGACTGTTTGAATAAGGAAAGTCTAATCCGGAGTTTGGAAGGGTAATTTAGTCTTTTCCTTACCTAATTATTGTAATTCACTTTTAGGAGTTAATTGGGGTAAAATCATATTTTAGTCAGTTTAGAAAAGTTGAAGTTTCACGCTAGGGCTTGGAGAAAAGAGAAAAGAGGAGAAAGGAGAAGAGAAATCAAGATTCGTCAAGATCGTTGAGTTTGGCTTGTGGATTTCGTCAAGGGGTGATCCTTACGGGGTATGTGAGATCACATAGCATTGGGTTAGTTCACCCATGTGCCAACCATGACTAAATTCAGCAAATTTAAGTCTTTGAAAGTTTAGAAATTGAATTCTTGATGAACATTGTTGAAAGTTTCGTTTGAATTTCTTATGGGTTGTGTTGTTGGAGTTTCTTGCGATTTGATTCATGTATCTGGGTGTAATTTCGGTTCAAATCTATCATATATTGAGGGTATAAATTATTCTAAGAGTTTGAGGAAGGAACCATTGAAGTTTAGAGGGTTTAGAGTTGAGAAACAAGCAAGAAAAGTCGTAGAACACCTAGGGAAAGGGGTGGGGCGTTGCGCCAGCTAGTGCGCCCCAAAAGTTCCTCTGAACTTTCACCTTTGGGGCGCCGCGCCAGCCAGTGCACCCCAGGTCTGGTTCTGAACTTCAAGGGCTGGCGCCCCACGCCTCTCAGAGTTCCAGGGAAGCCAGTTCTTTCCATTTCCTCTCCACCTTTTCGTACTTTTCCCCCAGCAATGTACCTATCTTTTCTAGTTGATTCCAACACTCTAAGATACATATAAATATCATGAAATCATCCATAAACATGAGATCGTGAACCTTAAATCCATAATACAATTCAATGAAAGTTAGGATCAAAGTCAAGAGAAGTTAAAAGTCAAGTTTAAAAGTTAAGAAGTAAGTCAAGAGAAGTTTATAAAGTTTTTCTAAAGTTTTTCACAAATCCTTTAACTTTGTTTTAAAACTTAAGTTTCAAGTTAAGCAATGACTAAAAGGTTGAGTTCATTTATCAAAAACTTATAAGGGAACTAAGTATTTCCAAGAGTTTAAAAATATTTTCACATTTGAGAAAGAAAGAGAACATCGATTCCAAGAGAGTTTTTAAGCTAAGTTTTAAGTAATTATCTCAAATCAAAGAAACAAGTTTGTTTTAAAAACATATAAGCTAAGTATATTTTGGGAGTAGTATTGAGCACCGATATGGGGATGCGAGTTCATATTAACTCAAGTTTCCATAAACCATGTAGCCATCATGGGTAGTAAAGGATCATACTTTTTAGATGACTCATTATGATGCTTTTAGCATACACTAGTGGATCCACTTAGTTAAGCATTCTATATGGCGGCAAAGTATATGGCAGTTCTGGCAGCGTGGGCAAGACGATGTATCACCACTTAGGCTCATAATGGTGGTTGTCGGTTAGAGAGTCTCCCACAAAAACTATATTACTTTATTATATCAGTAAAGTTGAGTTTGTTATTGCAGTTTCTTTAATGAACTAAGTTGTTTGCCACTGTTTTACAAATTTTCTATATATTACAGATGTCTTTTTCTTTATATTGAGTTATGTTATTCATGAATTGAG
This sequence comes from Solanum chiquidenum, assembly GCA_029582725.1. Classification (NCBI taxonomy): domain Eukaryota; kingdom Viridiplantae; phylum Streptophyta; class Magnoliopsida; order Solanales; family Solanaceae; genus Solanum; species Solanum chiquidenum. The sequence continues at coordinate 3,006 of JAJOOS010011511.1, read as the reverse complement.
TAAAGCCAAGGTAAGTGTTCCTTTCAGATCCTTTTCAAGCTTAAGTTGTGTTTAGCATTCCAACTAGCATACTCATACATTCAATGTACTGATGCCAGTTGACCTGCATCGTCTTATGATGCAGAGGCAGGTAATCAAGATTAACATCTAGCGCCTCGTTGATCTAGTTGAGCACTCAGAGTCAGTTGGTGAGCCTCCTTGCTTTTCAGAAGGCTCTTTTTTATTATTTGCTTTCTAGTTTTCAGTTGTTAGGATGATCGGGGGTCCTGTCCCGACATCCCTCTTTGTTTTAGAGGTTTCATAGACACTTAGTAGTGGAGTTGTCTTTACATTATCATTTCATATGTTAAGACTTGAGTTACCATTTTGGCCAAGTTGTATGTTTGACTTTTTAAGCATTCTCAGTAATTTATTATTCAAGTGAGTACAGTGCTATTGATTATTATAAATATGCATAGAGTCTTCCGCTGAGTAAGTAAGTCAGCCCAAGGGTTCGCTTGGGGCCAACAATGGTTCTCGAGTGCCAGCCACATCTGGGGTGTAGGCTCAGGGCGTGACACTATTAGTACTTTTCAGAGCCCTGAACTTCCCAACGTAAGACATGATGAAATTTGAGTAATGTGGATTTGATTATGTCTCCCCGATTGGTTCAGGTACATCTATCTTGTCCCTATTAGATGAAGTTGGTCTTTCAACCACATATTTAGAGGATGACACATCAAAACTAGAGACGGTATCCTCTGAACTAGTGGGTACATCTATAAATTGCCTTCTTGACCTTTGTAGAGACCCTCATCGAGTTGGTCTAATTTTTGAGGCAGTTTAAAATGTGTAGGAAAAATATTAGTACAATATGACAACAAAATACCTAGGAAAATTGAGAATTTAAAACACTAGGTGCTAGTGATGGGCCGTCACAGGTGTGATAAACCATTAGCTTGACTGTCACCGATAATCTGTCAGGTGGAAAACATATAATAGTAGACATGGTGGGCCGTTGCAACTCTGACGGGCCATCAGTCCCATCGTCACTATCCTTTAGTGACTATATTAATTTATCTTTTCTAACGGTTTGTCTTACAGCGCGTCACAACTGTGACAATCCATCAGACATGCCATCAGACATGCCATCAGAGGCTTATCAGTACCCATGTTTTTCTTAACTATCTAGCGGTGCATCTGACGATCCATCACAGGTGTAATGGTCCATCAGGGGGATCGTCATGAGTTATTTTCAGTTGTTTTCGTAAATTCGTGTTAACAGTTTGTAATATTATTAAGGTTACATACTCAAACAAGTCGTAAATCTCATAACATAGAGAAATGTCATTCAAGCCCACTGAAGGTTACTAAGACTTCACACTCGTCATTCACTCGACGACACTAACGGGTACTTAGACTTGCCCTGTGTATTATACAATTACAAAATCATGACTTTTCGTGGGAATGTTGTCACTCAATTTATCATTGGGAACTGTCACTAACACTTACAATTTTAAAATATTTTTGGATTTTTAGTTTAGTATTTCTTTTATTACTTCATATATATATATATATATATTAACCAACATTGTTTTAGGAAGCCATTTTCTCAAGTATGTCAAAGTGATATATATCTTTGTAACTTATAGTTTCCATCTTCTCTCATTTATTTTGCTCCCTATTGACTTAAAAAAAATAATCTAAAATCCTCTTCCCACCATAATCTCCTATAGCTAATTAACTAGAAAAACTTACTTCTTTTGGATAAAACTCAAGGTACGCCCTCCTTGATGGGAAGTCTCTGAATCTAATTTTTCAATTGTGTACCTGCTAGTAATTGTTTCATATATGATTGTGTAGAACTCCATTTTAGGTGAATAAATATGTTTTTGAAATCTAATAAATATATTTACAACTCTTATGTTTATGTTGAAAAGTATTTTGGATTTTATGAATTCAAAAAAGGGATGCATTTTGGACAAGTTCTTCCTAGTTTTTTGATTTAGAATCTATGTATTATTGTTAGTATTTTGTGGATATCTTTTTGTAAGAAATTTATTTTGTGGTGATTATGGACTCTTTGAAACCCCGAGACATATACCTAAAACTATTATGAAGACTATAAAGTCTAGTTTTTTCAGTTTATTTATTCAAAGCTAAATTACAATACAAGACAGTTGGGCTGTCTAAATATACTATTTTGATAGATTAGTATGATTTGCACAAACTAGGTTCACTTTTGATGCTAATGTTGTTTCATATCAACATTCTAAAACTATTAAATGTTAAGTAGGTACTTGATTGCATATCGAAGGTGTATGTACTCATGTGCAAGATAAAAGAAGTTGAGTGAGGAACTTGATGCATTTTCTTGGTCTATGATTTGAACTCTTCAAGTTGTAGTAAGACAGTTTATGTGCTAAAAAGCTAAACTTGAACTCTCTATATACGTCGTTGGAGTATTTCAACTGCTATCTTGAAACTTTTTGTTTACTTTATATCGTTGTACATAATATTGCTTGATCATTTTGCATTCGTGTTGGAACTTTGTCCTTTTTGTGGCTTCGACTTTAATTTGTCACCATATCGCATGTCTCTTGTTTAGAATTTTTTGTCATCTTGACTTTGAATTTGTGGTCCATCTTAGTTATGGAAATTGTCCCTTTTAAGTACAAACTAGAAGCAATTTATAACATTGTTCTTGATTCTCTTGATTATTGGGTTTAAGCCCTACTTGATACAGGGCACAGTACCTTCTCAATATTTGATTATGCTTGGTATGAAGACATAACATATATGTTACGCCCCGAGACTACTCCCGAGACGCGGACACGGGACCTAGGACCACAAGTGATCCCAAGCTAACCCTGCTGACATTATCATGAGCATACTAAAGATAAACTGAATAATAGAAACTGTGCGGAAGCTATAATCATAAATAAATCTAAAGTGATGGGGAATACCCATATACTAAATCTAAAATGAATGAAAACTGATGAGTCTAATACAAAGAAAATATTAACT